>JAEMWC010000023.1:2275000-2317500 GCA_016490735.1 Pachyseris speciosa
TTTTTACTCTATTGGTTCATTTGCGCATGCGCTATTAAGACTCTTTATCTGTCCTTCTGTGAAATAACAAAAACGATTCCTGACTGCACAAATACTTTTTTCATCGAAGTAACAGCGTTTTAAAATTCAACGACTGTCATGGTAAAACTTTCTGTTTGAGAAATAGATTGGAATAGAGTACGCTTCAGTTATTTCCATATGGTAAGAGTTTTTTCACATGACGTCATGGCAGCCATGTTGGTGTTCCAAAACAAAGAAACGGCAGCCATGTTGGTGTCCCAAACTAAACCTCTGGGAATTGAACTCTATTTTTATGCAAATACTTTCTTTTGTTTCAGTAAACCAATATGGCGGGTAGGTACGTGGATGAGAACACTGTATACGTTTTAGAAAACAAACTTGCCCTTCTCTCGATTTTTTTTTCAAATCTGTTCAATTCAATTCATATCAAACATTCACAAAAGTTAACGCAAAGTATGAGACAAAGTTTATCATATGGTTTATTATATCAACCTTAAAAGTATAATTTTTTCTTCCATGATTTACGACTTTAAGTTTTGATTTACGATTTCTTTATTTTACGACTTTGTGTATTTTTTTCCTAGATTGTTTCTTACGCAGTGAAGTTGATGCAGTCATCTGAGATACTGTGGGCTCATCTGCACGAACCTGAAATGTTCTGCAAAGGTCAGCGGTATTTTCATTATTCACATTGTATATCGAATTGTTTGTTTGTTTCTAAGGTTAACCCTGGGAGGAATGCTGTGGATACACTCGCCATCGGCTGCGGAATCGTCAGCTTGTTTGACGTCACTTTCACCGGTGCTTTTCACGCTTGTGAGACACATGGAATTAGTTGGTTACTCTCCTAATACACTAAACGCGCAAAATAATGGTTTTTTGATGGACAATTTGCAACATTATAGTATTATTTGCTTTTAAATTGTTCGGGGTAAACGTGGTCATGAATGCCTTTTATGCAGTACCCTGTCGTTGATTTTGTGGTTTCAGCATTCTGTAATTTCTTTCTCGCAGAGAGTGTGTCCAATATTAAGGGAGACCAAGAGCGCACTTGGAAGGTATTGTATTTCAAAAAATAACTCTTTCTCTCGATAGTTCTGTTTGCCATAATTCACAGTCTCCACACTTTGGAAATAGCCAGCTGGTTTAGGATCCTGCCAGCTGGAAGTTCTTTTGATGTGCAAGGCTTCACAAGCTTCTATTTTTAATAAAAATTTTATTTGATAAACGGAGGAAATCGAAGCATGAGCAATTTGTTTCAACAGGATGTTCTTCGATCTGTGAACTGTAGAATCAAAGAAATTCATGATGCGGTGCCGAGTGACAGCTTGTTGCTGGTGATACTTGGCTGCGGTGACTTGTCTCTTGTGAAAAGGCAAGTACATGTCATATTATTCTCCAGTTCCACTTATTAGTGCTTTAATAACGCGAAAAACGATTCTGATTGTCAATGTACTTTTAATATCTCAGGCTTCAGAGACAAATGAACTCGCATAAAGCGGAATTAAAGGAAGCCGTGAAATCGACAAAGAAGGGCGTTTGCTTTATCAAAATCACATCATAGCCTTACTTCTAGACAATCTGCCAAAGAAAGTTGACTCAGGAAGGATGGGAATTCTCCGCAACACTTATGGAGTGAAATCTCTAGTCAAAACGTAACAATGCAAGCTGCAAGTCGACAAATAAGGGCAAATTAACAGAGTTACGTCATAAAATAGCCTTAATTCCAGACAATCTGCCGAGGAAAGTTTATTCAGGAAGGAAGAATGGAAACCTCTGGGACACTTTTAGAATGAAATTCCCATGTACGTTCAGTGGAAACACTGGAAAGCTGTGAAGTCTACAAAGAAGGGCGTGTGCTTTATCAAAATCACATCATAGCCGTAACAGTAGATAATAAGCGAGAAAGTGTTAATTCAGGACGAACTGGAAAACTACCTCAAGATTTATGATTCGGACGTAAAACCTCCCTCGAGCTTAATCTAGGCGCTCTATAGCTAAGGTCGAGATCATTTGACTACATACACGAATCTTCCACAGCAACAATTTTAAACTTGAATTTTATGATGGTTTTACTTGCGAACAATTTGTGAGCATTGTAACTTAGTGAAGCACGATCGTCTGGGTAAGTGTAGTCTTGGAGAGGAATTTGTTCCTGTAGTAAGGATAGTAGTAAGGGCTTGACTTAGCACCGTGTTCAACGGGACGATCATGCTTCATTAAGTTATGATATGACACCTGGGTTCAAACCATTGGCAACTTAAAGATAGTTCTCAGTAGCTTTAATTTAATGGTCATTTGAGCATCCATTCACAGAACGAAAAGTTAGAACCACTTTGTGACAGCATGAAAAGAGTTAGCCATATCAGGGAAGGTACAGATCAACAGCTTTCATTTAAATGCATGGCCAACCCTAAATGATTTTTTTCTAAATCTAAAAAAGCCAGGACGTGGTTAGATAGCTCAGAGGCACCATGCAAGCATGGGCAATTGGTCGATCTGTGTCATCATTAGTCCTTCCCCGCCAAGTGGTGCATAGGTTTCCGTGATCCACAGAGGCTCTTGAGGACACTGTGGTCGATCTGTGTACCGACGAGATATTACATTCCCGCAATGAATTAACTTTAAGGATTCATAGACAATATTCTGTCACGTTTAACCTTATCCCAAAAAAATTCCTTTGATGAGCGGTGAAGCGCAGGAGGCGGTCACCTGGCACCTTTTTGTATCCCAATTTCCCAAGCGAAAGTGACGTCAAGTCCGACTTGAAACAACCTCATTCCCAGGGTCCTCTCTATTCCTCCCTCGAGAAAGTTTCCTGGTTGCGGCTGGTCACGTGTCTGCTAGATTTTTGCAGATTCCAGAAAAATGATTGAAAGGAGGGGTAGGATGGTTAAAGTTTGTCTCACTAAGTAGAGGACCCACCCTCTATGCGGATTTGATTGTACACACGGACACGTGACCAGCCGCAACAGGGGTACTTTCTCGAGGGAGGAACAGAGAGGACCCTGGGGACGAGGTTGGACTTGAAACGACCGGGTGGCGTCACTTTTCCGTGGAAAATTTAACGGTTCTTGGCGTCACCCCTGCCTCTAAGTTATGTGTAAAGTAATGGCGGTAAACGCCTCCTATCTCCAACTCCAACTCGTTTGACTTCTTCTTTTGGCTGTTTCTCAATGAAGTTTTGCATTCCTTGAGTGTTCCGGATGGCAGGACTCTACTGTGGTATTTTTAGGCACCTAAAGTATAATTTATTGCTATAACGAAAATTCGTATAACATAAAGCGAACGAAAACGAAGTGAAATCGATTGCGGTTTTCTCTTCCCTTCCATGAAGTCCCTTTTTGTAATCTTTGAAGTTTTTGGACACAAATTCTTTGCTTTGAAGTGAAGAGAAACTAAGCAGCTCAAATCCGTGCAGAAATAGGTGTTTTCTACGTTTACTGTTCTAAGTTGGAAAGAGAGTCAACTAAACAATGTTGAAAAAATACGCGTGAGTATTGCAGTAAAGAAGATGGTTCCCATGGAAGAACAGAAGCCATCTGCTGGAAAATTGAATTTCTTTACGTTGAAATGTCTTTGCAAACGGTCCCATAAATCGTAGCGCTCGTAGAGTCCCGTCATTTCTGGAGCGCGGAATGTCCTATAATAAATATATAGACAAGAGGCAAAATGAAACTAACTGGAAGAGGGTTTATCAGATGCCTTGAAATTTTGTGTACGCGAGAAGGGAATGGTCATTTGGAAATCTACATAGCAGAGAAAGGAACGAATAAAATACGAATTGTCCCCTGATATAATATTAAATCAATATGGCTCGATGTCTGGGATAAATAGTTCAAGTTAAGGTTTTTTCGAAATCCATTCATTAATTCTTAATGAAGAAATGTCTGAGAATCATCTCAGTGATAGCCGAATGAAAATAACAAGAATTTAAATTTTGCCTGCCGCCAGCACGCATACAAGTGAATTTTGAACATGAACCAGTGTAGTTTTTGTTAGTTAATCTTGTTAAATTCTCTGAAATTTCCTGACCATATTTTTCAGACTGGATCTATTTTCTAAAATTGCTTTGATATGAATGGTCACGTTCCGGGATCGCAGTCATAGACCGAAAACATAACACCATATTGTACAGCATAATAAACAGTCAGTGACACAGGCAGGTACTGCACTGTAGCTTTAATTTAGGACTGCGTACACACACTGAGAAGTTAAAAGCACTTTGTACGCCGAACAAATAGACAGTACCTCGGAAAAATACTAGTCTGGTTCCATCTGAATGGATAGTCTTCATCAGTACACTCAAACCTGGGAAACAAACTGTACGGTCCAACAACTAAACACACATACAATGCAGCACGTCAAAAATATATTTTCATAATACGTGAAAGGTGCGAATGAGTGGTGTCACAGTTCCAAGGTGCAACCAGCTTTCCAATGAACGAGTAAGCAGTGATGACGTAAAAGCGCTCTGCTGAAAGCGCTTAGTCTCTTGAGGATTAAGTTTGCGGTCTGTTGTTAATCACACGGCAAAGAAATAAGCGCCTCTCTAGTTTTCATTGGTTGATGTACATCAGTGGTGAAGCCATGCATATATTCATCTAAGGCAAGTTATGTTTAATTTGATTTTATTTTATTGATGCATTCGCGCAAGTCTTTGTAAAGACGAAAAATATGCATGTTGGAGAAAGCTTGTTCAGTGTTTCTCGGTGTTTGCGCTTTTAAATCACGAAGAGGTAAAGCATGGTATTGACAAAAGATTAACAAATTCACTGGACTGAAGAAGGAGCAAAACACAGTCAGCGTTTTTAAATTCTGGCGTTGAAGCTCTCACTGTAATAGGATGGGTCTGTACTTGCTTTCGATATTCTGTTACCTCTCTCCTAGCCGCAACATATATGTCTCTTGTTAGCCTCTTATTCATATTTTTTTTATCTTATTCAAGCGGGTAATACAGGTTGAAATTGGGAACTTTTGATTGAAGATGGTCGTGGGAGTTACTTGTCGGCCTACAAGTATCGGCTCAAAACCACAGACAAGTTTTAAGGGAATTTTTGTTTTGTTTTGTTTTTTAATATTGAGAGAGAACGCGGAATTGGACAATTTTATTAGTTTCTTTCCATCTTTAGAATTTCATCTAACGCAGTAGTTAAAATTACACGTCTCTCAACGGTCTCAATACTGAATTGAAGTAACTAAAGGTTTACTACTACCTGAAGTAGTCGGTTTGTAAATTAAATATTTCCAATTCCACCAAAAATATGAGTCAAAGTTAAAAATAGAAATACGTCAACAAATTTCAGTCTCTTGCCCAATCACTTTCCCGTAACGTGCTGATCTACCACAGACTCGAACAGATGTGATCGAGGTTTTAAAAGTTAAGAGAGAATCGCTCGCTGAGTCCAGTTTTGATTCTTTCATCACAGGAATCTCCAAAGTCTTATGCAGGCTACTATTTCGAGGGATGTGCAAGAATTTCAAACTATCGAGAAAATGCGACAAGAAATCGACGTGGTTTTTTCGAGGCGAGAGAAATATCAGGCGGTGTTTGCCAAGCCGATGTTTTTTCACACGGGAGGGGGATCATTCCAGAAGCGATCAAGAAGTTTGCATTCCAACGGCAAGAGATGTGCTTCAGCCGATTTACGTGAGCGAAATTACAAAGAATTTCCCTTCGGAAATTTTGATGCCATTTGCTTCGGCAAGACATGAACTCGGAGAAGTTAATCTTCTTGTAAACCGTGAAAATTGCTATGAGAGTGATTCTCAACTTTCCGTGGACTGTGAAGAGAATGTTGCAGAGATTTTTGCGTGGGTCTACAACATGGATATCACAGAGGATAATTTTCCAGATATTTCTGATACAGCTGTTAGAAATGATTAGCTTCCCAGACGAAAATGTGAAAGGAATTAGCAAATGCATTTGTAGCAATTTTGTGCAATTTACAAATGGCGACATCTGCCCATTACCCTATAGCTATAGCTGTACTGTGAATTCAACAGTTGAAACATTTGTGAACTCAGTTCAAGCAAAGGTCTACTTCTTATTACCTGTAACGCCAAAGTCGCGAAACGTAAGCAAGGGTTTAAAAGATAGCTTAGGTAGGGTCGGTCTTGTAAACAGGCCCTAAGGCAATCAAATGTGACTAAATAAAATATCATCCATGTGGGCAAGTACTTTAGTTCTCACAGCTTAAAAAACGTCGGGTCAAAAAGGAATAAAGAAGGCAAACCAACCAATGCGAGCAAAAGTTGTGACCTCGGCCAAAAATCCTCTCCTTTCTTTTCACCATATGCAAAACTTTTCCCGCCTCGAGCGCATGTGTCAGGGGCACCCAACGAAAAGTTTCGGTAGATATCTGTTCGGTGGAAGGTAATTCGCCCTGTGCTTTCGGCGTCGATTAAGGAGTGCTCTCGGATTTTCGTAACTAAAACGTGGCCTAAAAGATTCGCAATTGGGAAATCATAGCCCCTAAGGTTTTCGAAAAGGTTGTAATTGCCGTTTTTGGCAGTCAAAAACGTCAACCAGCATTTTCGGAAAGAAAATAGTTCTCTAGAAAGTTCGTGAAAGTTCATTTCCGCTTTCATTTTCTCAAAGGAAGATTTTGTTCCCTAACATTTTCGGGCAATAAAAATTTCAGCTAGGGAATCCGAACAGATGAACTTCTTCTAGCTTACGAAAACATCACTTTAAACAGACTTCAAACACCATAAGGTACATAAAAATGCCTTTCTGTAGCTTTTGTTTGATTTGGCTCGTTGGGTGCCCCTGATGTGTGCAATTGAACTAATTGCGCGTGATTGGAGAACGAGCAAAATCGGTCTGTTGCGATTGCAAACAAGAGACTATGTGCAAACCATCTTCGACATAACGATGTAGTTGCATCGAGAGATAGAACGAGCAACTGCCAAGGTAAATAAGCTCTGACATCAACTGTATCAACAGGGGATCCACAGTATCAAGAAATAAAAGAATAATATAAACAACACTTTCTCGTCAATTTATTCCATGATATTCAGTCTGTTTGAGCGCTTCCGAATTGCAGTGAGATGGAGATAAAAATGTTGTTTAATTTGATCAGTCAAAATTTTTTACCAAGTCCAAGTTTTTAAATTGTTGTAATTTTTTCGAATTTGATTTTCTTTGGAAGAAAGCTTGAGCTTGTTTGGTGCTCCGACAAGAATCGGCTGTCAAATTTTTTTACCAAGGAAAATTATTTATATTGTTATAATTTTTCAAATGTGATTTTCTGTAGAAGATAGACTGACCTTGTTTGGCGCTGCGACAAGAATCGTCTGTATTCCTCCCCAGTCAACTTTGTTGCAGTTAATAAAAGTAGTAATAGCAGGGGTTTAATTCAGATTCCATGGGAGAAAATGCCCCATATGTAATGATGAATTTATGATAACAATTGAATTGAGTGGAGTGCAATTTGGTCTGAAATCATACGCGTGATTTCAAAATTTTCACAAGTGTGAATTTCACGAGACCCAAATTTCAATTACCACTTTATGACACCCATTTTGAAATCACACAGTTTTTATGACAACGTTCAAGTTCAAGTTCAAGTCAAGTTTATTGTGTCTACACACTTAGCTTTTGTGAGGACAATCTCATCAGCTAGTTTGCAGGTATAACACAGAAAGTAAAAACGTTAAAATTCGATTCTTTCTCCAACTGGGCGGGCACCTTCTTCAACTGTGCGGGCACCAGAAGAGAAGTTCCACAAGGGAGCGTTTTAGGACCGATGATTTTTAATATATTTATCAATGACTTGTTTCAGCATGTGAAATATGTAAAACTAAATGCATACGCAGACGACCATCAGACTTATTCGTCTAACCTAGACCCACTCGCACTGGAAGAGTGCATTTGTCAAGAAGTTAATGTCGCAAATCAGTGGTATAAAAACAACGGCATGATTGTTAACGAGAAAACCACCAAGCTCTAATCCTGGGAAAAACTGAGCACAAGTTTTGGTTCCCAGTAAATAATTCGATAATAGGCTCTCTTTTGATAATCACGTACCAGTTATCTGTAAGAAAATAAATATTCAATTTAACGTAATGCTTAGATTTCGGAAACTTATTAATAATGAGACGCTATTGAAGCTTTATAAAACTTTTATTTTGCCGCATTTTTACTACTGTTCTTCTGTTTGGCATTTCTGTGGTACGCGCAATGCCGACAAAGTAGATAATTTAAATAAGCGCATTCTTAGGTTTATATACTACAGGACTACAGCTCTCCATATGACATTTTACTAAGCAAAGTTAATTTGAAATCTCTATTCATTAGACGCCTCCAGAACTTCATGATCACGTTATATAAGAGTCTGTTCTTTACGAATTATCCAGGTTATTTAAAAGATATGTTCACCGTACGGTCTTCATCCTATAATTTGCGCGGAGATCATATCCTGGCCCTTCTCAACCCAAAAACAATGACTTACGGTCTGCACTCTTTTTCATATTTAGCTAGCAAAATATGGAACTCTCTCCCAGACACTTACAAAATATTAAATTTTCTAGAATTCAAGCAGGAGATCCTCAGATATGAAGCTTTTCCACAGTAGATCTACAAGTTATATTTCCCTTTGCATGCATAATGTTGTACATAGTTTATAAATAATATTGGAATTGTAATATAGCATATTTTATTTTAGTTTAGTTTATTTTCTCGAAGATATTAGCTCTACAGCTATTCCGTAATTAAATTTCGAGCATAAATTATATATGGGTTATTGGCCAAGCGTGAGGTCAAGATGGCGGGATATTGGCCAAGTTCTTTTTTTGCGTGTTTATGGACCTCGACTTCGTCTCGGTCCATAAACACGCAAAAAAAGAACGAGGCCAATATCCCACCAGCTTGGTCAATAAAGGATTTATTATATGACTCAAAGGACGCTATCAAGAGAAAGTAAAACGCAGGACGAACGGGCTATCCCGAGAGGTCAAGATGGCTCCATCTTGACCTCGCGGGTAGCCAATCACAGCAGGAGAATTGATTCATCTTGACCGCTGAAAGAGCCAGTCATATAATAAATGTATTTAAATGTAATGTATGTATTTAAATGTATGTATTTAAATGTATTTATTATATATATAGCGAGAATTTTAGGCAATAAACCTTGCAAATAGAATTCTATATGTGCTATATTTTCATATGTGAAAAATGCGATACGTCCAATCAGCTTCGCGTACAGCATTCTTCACATGTGAAAATATAACCAATCACCGTCCAGAGTAGAATCGCTCAGCCAATCAGAGCAAAGCACTCAAATGGCTTCCGAGAAGCGCGGGCTTCAACTCAGCGCCCGCTCGTAGTTTGTGTTTCAAAATATGGCTTCGCTTCCCGTTTTTTTCCACTGGATTTACCATTAAATGATTTTATTGGGACGCAATCGAACAAAAACAAGGGGGCGAACATTCAAGGAGGAACATTCAACATTTCTATAAACAGTGTAAGTCAACAGAGTGCGAATTTGTCGTTGCACAGCGCGAAGCGCCGCCATGACTTGATTGAATCTGATAGTGATTAGGGACAAGCGAAAACATTTCACTCTTTGTATTTACAAATTCTCCCGTATTTTTCAGTTATTCTAAATAGGAAGTGATATTTAAGCTTGTGTAGGCTCTTTGTCTAACTAACGCCCAGTGGGTTATTCATGGGTTTAAGTAGCACTTTAATTTACACTTTAGAGTTAATTCTCTATTCCACTATTTGTGTTCCTAGTGCTACGCGGCACAACATTCATATGTACCCTTACTTTCTATTCGCCGCGATTTACCATCTAAAATCGTCCCCGACTTTCTCTGTGCGACCTTGTAGCTCAGTCGGCAGAGTAACGGTAGATCTAATCCGGAGGTCGTGGGTTCGATTCCCACCGAGGTCAAAAGATTTTTTCTTTGCCTCGTGTGGTTCCCTGTTTCCCTTTACTAGGGCTAACGCCCAGTGGGTTATTCATGGGTTTAAGTAGCACTTTAATTTACACTTTAGAGTTAATTCTCTATTCCACTATCTTTGTCTACATGTTGCTGTCCTGCAAACCGGACATGTTTTTTTATTACGCTCGGTCATGTAGATCAGTCTTGAACTTTTTGTTGTTCTTCATGTAAGCTTATTGAATCGGGAAAACTAAAACTGATTTCAAGTATAGGTTTAATTCTCTTTATATATATATATATATATATATATATATATATATATATATATATATATATATATATATATATATATATAACTGCACAGGAGTTCAGGCTTCAGGAATAATCATCGTTTTATTGCTTTATGGTTTTATCGTTTTATGGCAATAAAACGATGATTATTCCTGAAGCCTGAACTCCTGTGAAGTTATAGTCAATGCTCCTCAATCAAATGAGTTGAGCGCTCTACGAAATACATTCTACCCAAGAAACAAGTATTTATATATATATATATATATATATATATATATATATATATATATATATATATATATATATATATATATTTTCAGAGTTGGATTATTTGGTCGAAGACATTTATTGCTACTCAGAGTTTCATGCTTCTTGCGAAGCAATCATCAGGCAACTGCCAAAAATAACGGATACATAAGAATAAGAATTCTTATGTATCCGTTATTTTTGGCAGTTGCCTGATGATTGCTTCGCAAGAAGCATGAAACTCTGAGTAGCAATAAATGTCTTCGACCAAATAATCCAACTCTGAAAATATACATATTGCTCTAGTTTATCTATTGAGCACTTTAATAGCTGATGAAGACTTCAATTCATTACCTTTCTATATTATATATATATATATATATATATATATATATATATATATATATATATATATATAATAGCCAAGAACTGGAAAATACGACTTTGCCAATATTTCGTCTTTATTAAAAGACTTCATCAGGGCAACTGATGTGAAAGCGGTTAAAACCGTTATAAGATATACGCTAGCTGATGTGAGACGCTAATACGAGACTTAAAGCTGCTCGCGCGCTGTAAAGCGCGCGCGTTACATATAAGTGAAGCAATGAGAGCGATATTAAAATAAATCCCTTCGAGGATTCCTACTACAGAAAAAATCATCACTATTAAGACCCAGTGGATAAATACATCGAAGACGGTATGCCCACTGGGCCTCCCTATCCCTAAGATATTCCTCACTTGAACACTTGTCTATTAACTGTATTCTAACATCACTCAAACCATGATGGTCTGCCTGATTGAAATGCCTGTATATAACATCGTCTTTAAGTTTATTCTCAGAGGATAGTCCTCTGTGTGCATTAATCCTAGACTTGTGGTTATTAAATCTAGTCCTAAATTTGTTAATAGTAGATCCCACATACTGCATTTGACACATTGCACAAGACAATAGGTACACTACGTGGTCTGAATTACAATCCAGCTTAAAATTAATCACAAAATCTCTCCCAGTAACTCTACTTTTGAAACAAATGCCCTCATCCAAGAAATCACAAACCCTGCATCGTCTATCCCCACATCTACCACAACCCTTAACAGTAACTGGTGTCTTAAGTTCGGAATGTACCAGAATGTCCTTAAGGCATTTAGGCCGCCGGAAAGCCACCATGGGCACCTGTTCCAAGGCCAGCTGGCAACGCCTAGAAGATTGCAAAACAGGATGAAGCCTGTGTAATATTTTAGAAATACAAGGGAGTGCCGGATGAAATGTGACCACAAAAGGAATACGTTTATTACAAGCAGGCTGCTTATCCCTAAGGGTTTGTTCCCTGGGAATCCTACGCGCTCGATCTAGGCTTACGATATAAATCTGTGGAAATTACCCCCTCGTTTAACAAGACACTAACATCTAAAAAGTTCACTTGCTCAGACGACCAGCTAAAAGTGAATTTAATGGTATTATGAAACGAGTTCATAAGCCCCATAAACTCTTTGAGTCTCTCCTCTCCCTCCGTCCAAATAAAAAAGATGTCATCTATAAATCTACGCCAGAAAAGCGGCGTTACTGATGCTTGTTCAAGTAGGTCCGATTCTAGTTTACCCAAAAGATATTGGCATAAGACGGCGTGTGTGTCTTGTTAAACGAGGGGGTAATTTCCACAGATTTATATCGTAAGCCTACGGACAAACACCAATATTTGTTTCATTCCTCTTGTCACCCTAATTCATGTAAGAAAGGTATCCCTTTTGGTCAGGCCCTTAGAATAAGACGTATATGTTCCACGGATGCTTTGTTTGATAAACGGGCTGAGGAATTGTGCAGTTACTTGGTTAAAAGGGGTTATAACAGGGAGCATGTGGAGGGGCAAATAGATCGAGCGCGTAGGATTCCCAGGGAACAACCCTTAGGGATAAGCAGCCTGCTTGTAATAAACGTATTCCTTTTGTGGTCACATTTCATCCGGCACTCCCTTGTATTTCTAAAATATTACACAGGCTTCATCCTGTTTTGCAATCTTCTAGGCGTTGCCAGCTGGCCTTGGAACAGGTGCCCATGGTGGCTTTCCGGCGGCCTAAATGCCTTAAGGACATTCTGGTACATTCCGAACTTAAGACACCAGTTACTGTTAAGGGTTGTGGTAGATGTGGGGATAGACGATGCAGGGTTTGTGATTTCTTGGATGAGGGCATTTGTTTCAAAAGTAGAGTTACTGGGAGAGATTTTGTGATTAATTTTAAGCTGGATTGTAATTCAGACCACGTAGTGTACCTATTGTCTTGTGCAATGTGTCAAATGCAGTATGTGGGATCTACTATTAACAAATTTAGGACTAGATTTAATAACCACAAGTCTAGGATTAATGCACACAGAGGACTATCCTCTGAGAATAAACTTAAAGACGATGTTATATACAGGCATTTCAATCAGGCAGACCATCATGGTTTGAGTGATGTTAGAATACAGTTAATAGACAAGTGTTCAAGTGAGGAATATCTTAGGGATAGGGAGGCCCAGTGGGCATACCGTCTTCGATGTATTTATCCACTGGGTCTTAATAGTGATGATTTTTTCTGTAGTAGGAATCCTCGAAGGGATTTATTTTAATATCGCTCTCATTGCTTCACTTATATGTAACGCGCGCGCTTTACAGCGCGCGAGCAGCTTTAAGTCTCGTATTAGCGTCTCACATCAGCTAGCGTATATCTTATAACGGTTTTAACCGCTTTCACATCAGTTGCCCTGATGAAGTCTTTTAATTAAGACGAAATATTGGCAAAGTCGTATTTTCCAGTTCTTGGCTATTATTTTAATTCGTCTGGAGACACAACCACGACAGTGGATGTTTTTGACATTATTATATATATATATATATATATATATATACACTATCACAAATGAAGATAACCCACATGTTTTGTTCCACACCTATATTTCGACCACATAAAGTGGTCTTCATCAGGGTAAAATTACAGTTACCACCGCACGCGTCATACTACTTTTAAAAGTGTAAACTTAAACAGCCTCGCGCGCGCGCATCAACAAACGATCTCCTCCCCGCGCGCATAATGCCATTATAAACCATCAACAAATTACGTGCGTCTGGAACGCCTGTTCTGACCGAAGAAAAAGTCATTGTCATTAAGACCATAAGGACTCAAAGTATTAAGCTTATATGCCCATTGGCCCTCCTTATCCCTCAGCTCCTCTTCCCCATTGACCCTGTCTATCAACTGAATGTTCATATCATCCAAACCGCTATGTCCATCACTCCAAAAGTGTTTATACAGTAGGTCGTCATTCTCCCGCTGTGCCTCATTCAATCTTGCATGGCGTCTTATTCTGGATTTATGGTTGTTAAACCTTATTCTAAACTTTGTAACAGTGGACCCCACATACTGTACTGAACACCTCTTACATGTGATCAAGTAAACCACATTACTTGAGTTACAATCAAGACTATAGTTAATAGAGTACTTCCTGTCATTATGAGTACACACAAAACAGTCCTTTTCCTCTAAATACCTACAGACTTCACATCGACTTGATTTACATTTACACGTTCCTCGCTCATTTTCTGCAGAACCACGGCTATTTATCTTCGCACGCACCAGGTAGTCCCCCAAACTTTTAGGTTTTCTGAATGCCACCAAAGGGATATCCTTGATGGCTTTTTTACATCGATCCGATGACTTCAAAATGGGATGTAGCTCTCTGAGTATTTTACTTATGTTCGGCAAGCCAGGATGGTAAGTTACCACGAAAGGTGTTTTTGCACTGCGTGTTTGCTGTTTACTTCTAAAAGCCTCTTCTCTGGTCATACGCCTGACTCTCCCGATTTGTTTTTCCACGAAGTTCCTCTGATGACCCTTTCAATTAAGTATTCCACCAAATTCTCCGCCCGCTTCTCAAAAAAATAGGGCTTGGAACAAATCCTACGCAATCGCATCGCTTGAGCATACGGTATGCTCTTCTTACAGGCACCCGGATGACAGGAACTGTAATGTAAATATTGGTGACTGTCCGTTGGTTTAACAAATACGTCCGTCTCCAATACACCTGACTTGTTGATCACCCTAACATCTAAAAATTCTATTTCATTCACAGAACACTTTGAAGTAAATTTGATCGTGTTATGGGCATTGTTTAAATATTTTATAAATTCCTCCAACTTCCTTTCACCCTCCGTCCATATGATAAATATATCATCAATGTATCTCCACCAAATATAGGGCTTGACTTCTGCATCCCGAAGTAGACGTCTTTCTAAATTATCCATAAAGATATTTGCATATGAAGGAGCCATTCTTGTTCCTATCGCTGTTCCTAGCTTTTGTAGATAATGTTTGCCATTGAATTCAAAGTTGTTATTTCTCAACACCAAATCTGTAAAAGTGACTACGTCCTCATTCAATGATCCCTCCCAATCACCCTCATTGAAACCATCGAATTTCAGTAACGCTTCCTTCAAAGCTGCCACACCTTCATCATGTGGAATGTGGGGGTACAGGCCAACCACATCAACTGTACACAAAATGGACCCCTCCGGCAGCCTCCCCAGCTCTCCTAACTTCTTTAGAAAATCATTGGTGTCTTTGATGTATGACTCTATCCCTTGCACTAATGGTCGTACTTTATGGTCCACAAATTCAGAGATCTTCTCTGTAGGAGTGTTGCATCCAGAAATCACTGGTCTACCTGGACAACCCTGTTTATGTATCTTCGGTAAAAGGTAAAACCTACCAGGCTTCACATCTTCAGACGCCAAAAGATAATCTCTCGTTTTCTCATCAATATTCCCTTTGCTGTAACACTCATTTATTTTCGTATTGATCTCTTTCATCATGTCCCGAGTAGGATCTCTATCCAATAACGTATATACTTCCGAATCATCTAGCTGTCGCATGGCTTCTTCTATATATGCGTCCCTATCCATTACAACGACCGCAGAACCTTTATCTGCTTGCTTTATGATTATATCTTCATAACTCCTCAAATTCTCCAGCGCCCTCTGTTCATCCCTTGTTATATTACGCCGATATGTTTTATCCAAATCGTACGCTAAAATCGCCTTTTCAACAGCGTCCACGTACGCCTCTATGGCTATTTCCCTGTTCTTCTCCGGACACCATTTTGACTTATTTCTGAACGCTGGCTTATCTGAAAAGTCCCCATCAACTTCATCTTCAGAATAAAAATACTCACGTAACCTAATCCGTCTGATATAATCTCTTATGTCCTTCCGAAGATTGTAAACATCAATCTTTTCCGGCATAGGGCAAAATTTCAATCCCTTAGACAAAAGAGATATTTCCGCTTCCGTAAGTAGTCTCTTCGAAAGATTGACAACAGTATGATTGCCAGTATCTAGCCCTGCATCCGTACTCATTCCAAACCGCCTTGCCGGTAACTCGTTACGTTCTCTTTCAACTCCTATATTACTACCTGCTGACGTTTCCCCCACTGTCCTAACCACATTATCCTGTAATTCATTCCGCAGACTACCTTCCGCCTCCCCGTGCATTGCCTCCAATACACTGTTTATGTCACTGCTGATTTCCCTCAAATCCACTAGTAATAGTGGACAGTCCACTGGTAGAGGATTCACACCAGCTAAATTCTCTTCTGGCGTCAAGTCTTCCACCTCTATCCCCCTATCAATGTCGTCAACATCCCCATCCCTACACCCTGCCTAATTGTAGATACAAAGTTCTCGATTTCCTCCCTTGAGGGACCACTCACCATTCGATCCCCACTCTCTACACCGATTGCACTCAGCTCCCAATCCCCCTCAACATCCGGTTCCTCCACTCCAACCAAAGCACTACCAGTCAGTAATTCACCCAATTTCTTCCTTCTCCTTTCTAAAAGTACTTGATTAAATTTCTCACAAATAGCAGATATTTTTCTTACCATGTTATCCAAGGTCGATTCTCCGAAACGCTCCTTAATCTGACGTTTAGTGTCCAAAATATCTTCCGTTAATCGTCGCTCTACATGTCCCGTTTGTCGCACTAACAAATCCTGCAATTTCCTCGAAGCATCCATCAAAACCAATCTCCACTCCTCATCAAAATCCTCAGTAACAACTTCAATATTGGCTTTCTTCTTCAGACGAAGTCCTTTCGCTACAACGTCCTCTTCTTTACAGGCGTTCAAAAATCGAGTGTGGTGGTCGTAACTCAAACGCCTTTTACACAAATTCAACAACTTGAAAAAGTAGTATGATTCCCTGTTTTCCATCGATGCAAACAATTAATAACTCAATAACTCAATAACTCAATAACTCATATAGGTGTGGAACAAAACATGTGGGTTATCTTCATTTGTGATAGTGTATGTTTCTTCATGAAGATTAACTGTTTGTGACTGATGCTTGTGAAGAGTTATATATATATATATATATATATGATAATCTCAAGCAAAAATGTTTTTTTCCCTTGTGTTTAGTTATATATATATATATATATATAATAAACAAATTACAGCATAGAAAGTGCTTTTTACGGGTTTTTATTCACTCGTTGCAAAACTTTGGAAAACTCAGACACTCGTTCGCTGCGCTCACTCGTTCGTTTTCCCAAGTTTTGCAACTCGTGAATAAAAGTCCGTATGTCGCACTTTCTATGCCGTAATCTATATGTATGTATGTATGTATGTATGTATGTATGTATGTGTGTGTGTGTGTGTGTATGTATGTATGTATGTATGTATCCATGAAATTTGATTAGCTAGTATTATTTCATTTTGATGGGTGAAAAAAGGATGCGATTCAGAGCACAAAAATAGTGCGACTGTTGAGAGCCAATGAGACTGCAAGGATCGATCACCATAGTTCGGCAGTATAACTCGAAATTTCAGGCAGATTGTGCACTTTTTAATACAAGCATTACATTTGGCACACTAATAGCAGTCACTGATACAAACATTTTCAGATATAGTGCCAAGCCGGAAAAGAACCGGTTTCCATGGAAACGACAATTTATTAAAATTTATAAAATTTCTCTGTTTGTCCTACTTTTCAGCAAATAGTTTCATTTCAGTTGTTCTAACCGTCCTATCCATGTTCGTTATGTCTTATCGCATGCAATGCTACCTTAACTATGCGTTGAGTTTGTTTCCTGAAAAGCTGTCATCTATTGGCGTAGATTCGTATTGATCTTTCCCAACAGACTCAATCTTGTTCAAAGTGGCTTTCATTGCTGGATCAGCTATATCTTTCGATACAAGTGAGATCAGGTCCATACTTTCCTCTTCAAATGGGTTTCCAAGCTCTTCTATAGTAGAAACAAGAGACTGGACATGACTAGTGAAGCGAGGGCAAGAACTTCGCCGGGGGTCTTATGAGTAAAAAAAATAATTACCGCTATCTAGCAGGAATTAAGAAATTGAGCTTGGGATTATATCAGGAATTAATCAGTATGGGAATGCACATAATCCTACAAAGTTTGGTGCTTGTATCAAAAATCGCACAATTCAAGAGCTATGCCGCCGGACTACCAGTGATTTCAAAATGGCTGTAATAAATTTGTAAAATCAAATAACCTGGGGGATATGGGCGCACAGAAATGAAAGACCATGAAGCAGTGCAAGATTTCGTTAGGTTTTCTCAGATTGCAACGAAGAAATTATTATTAATCGGTTTACAGTGGCACATGCATAACACTGACCTCGGTTTTTCTCGAACATCATTATCACACTAATCATCGCAATCATCTTGGTACAATAATGTTTGCGGAATGTTCGTAGCTTTCCTTAGAAGCTACACAGTTTCTGGAAAAATAAAAGCATCAAAAGGGTTGCCATTTGATTTCAAATTTACTTTTAAAATTTTGAGATACTTATGCTGTGTTCACTTTTGGTCAAAACGTGTCTAATTGTGGCGAATAAAACATGTTTAACTTGAAAAGTGTTCGCAGTGTGCAAATCATAATGTGAGGTGCGAATCTAAAGAAAATCTAAAGGCGAATCGAACCAGGATTGAAACTTCCTCGTGGGGGAGTTTCGATTTACTGAAGTTAAACAAAACGTGTTAAGTATAACGGCCTGAGCCACCCGGCGAGGGGAGGGGTGGTACTTGGGTCAATTTTTGCTGGGTATGCGCCGCTGGCCTCTCAGAACCACTACCCCATTATAGTCTAATCTGTGGCCAATTATGGACCCCATCTTAGTCACTTTTGGGAAACTGTATTTTCGTAATCCTAACTTAGTCGCTTTCTGTTTATGCATCTACCTTGTAAAGCCTTTTAAGTGGGTCATCCTAAAATGAATTGACACATTTGTTAAACGGAATGTAGAACACTTGACTTTTCACCTACACTACAGTACAAACATTCTGGTACATTTGCCCCCCGGAAATCCCGAAAATCTGCGACCCTATTCTAGTAACGCTATTGAAAATGCAACCCCATTATAGTCAATCCGGTCGTGAAAATATAAACTGGCAATTCTTGTTACATTTTCTCTTTTACCAAAACAGCGGTCTATGCTAACGAAGCAACTTGCATTTCGAGCTTTCAACAATTTTATGAAGTTTATCGGTACGATGTTTCTAAACAGGGAAGCCATCTTTGTTTATATTTTTTGCGTGAACGTCGCGTCGATTTTAAATCTCGCGCCATACTAGTGCCCAGCTTGCGCTCGGTCTAAAAACTCTAGGGAGCCACCTTAAAGGAAGTTAAGGCCCATTGTTTAGAAGGCCAGTAAAAGAATCTGAACGGTAAAAAATCGCCGATTTTTAGAATTATACAAATGACTTTGACACCAACGATAATTATGTAAACACATGGATTTTCGTCAAAATGAGCTCGTGGTGTGTGTAAGCTAAGGTGATACCCGCCGGTTTGAAGCAATATACCAGTTCATTGGAGTATAGACTTTGCTCTGATGTTGTTTTTTATCACGATTTAGACCAAACTTTTGAGATTTCTTTCCTTTCATTTGGTTAGTTTTCGATATGCAAATTAAGGCTCAAGAGAAGGATGTCTTCTAATCACGCTGGAATGCGTAAGTTTTTGTTGTAAGTTTCTATATTTTGTCTGTGAACTAACTGAATACACCTTGTAACCTTTAGCAAAATAGAATTCAGTGAGGTAGATTTTTGCAGTCAGAGCGCGCTTGAAAAAATCTGTGAAATTTACACTTTCGATCGCCATCAGTTCGGGCAGGTGAGCCAAAATTCAATTTGGGCCTGTGGCGGCGCAAAAATAAAGACTTGGAAAATAATTATAGCATTTTTTAAACATGTGTACCAAACCCTTTTCATGGTAAAAAAATAAAGGAAAAATGTTTTTGGTCGCCAAGTCGACAGGACCGCTTTTAGCGCGACTCTCTCTTAATTTTTCATATTTTTAGATACAGTCAGCTGCCGGCGATAATTGACACGAATAAAAGAGAATAAGCAAAAAAAATGAATAGGTCGCCAAACAATACGTTCAGTTTGTTTTCTTTACGATAGTTATCACCGCAAAGAATGTGATCGAGTAATAGTACTATTGGTAAAACGTCCACAATGATAGATTATCGGTAAACGTACCGAAACATTAGCTTGACAGTCGAAAAAAGATTATCGGATAGTTAAATGCGTTCTTCTTTAAAATCCCCCATACATATATAGCACTGAAACAATTGAGTATATCTACTGATAATCGTTGTGGCCGCAAGTTTTGCTCATCCTCGATAGATGATTTTAATATTTACAAAATCTGACCTGGATCAATTATTTCCGTGCATTTATGTTTATCTCTGCGCACCGATTACGAACTTCTTAGTCTAATCACAACTCCAACAAATCGGCTAACATTTGATCAAGTTCTTCCTGAGAAGCCCTTGTTCCTAGTTTAGAGCAGGCCTGTGTCTCATTTGGACAGTTAGGCTGTTTTAAGGTACAGTTTAATTCACCTTGTTCGCAATCAACATCATCCAATTCCTGCATAAGTTTCTCAACCAGAGAATCTGTGCTTCCCATTGTTCTAGCAGAGCTAGTTCTTGATTCCTGGCCCTCGTCTCTGCTGCTTTCCACGGCCTGGAGTATTTCTTCCAACTCTGCGTTTCTTTTCTCGACGTCCACAAAAATTTGATTTAGTTGCTCGTCCGGCGGAATCCCTCCATTGTCGGCCATTGAGTTCCTTTTCTTCCCGAACTTTGACGAAGGATTGTACTTGTTTCGATTCTCGATTTCCTGCAAAATTCTCTCCATGTCCTCGTCTTTGGCAAAGCTGCTGACTCGCAAGAGCTTTTTGTTTAAGGGGTTCGAAGAAGTCTGTTTGCAAACTTTCTTTTCATTCTCAATTAATCGGTGCGATGTTTTCACAGTCATATGAATATTCTGTTTGATCTGACTAGACCTAGACAAAGTTGCCTCAGAATGTTTTGAGGTATAATTCAAGGAATTCTGCTTTCTCATTTTCGGTTCATTCGCCATGTGAATAGTCATGTGAACATTCTGTCTGATCCTACCAGACAATGCCACCAAATATCATTAATTATAAGTGGATCGCAGCACTTCCCAAGGACGTGACAAGTTTTTCACCTGCTCAAGTCTTCGTAACGATTATTAATTTTAGTCGACAATAGCGGCTTTTACTCCTTCACCGAAAATTTTTTACCCAATGACAGCTTTAATTTTCTTTTTCTTTAATCTTAAAAAGGAACTATGGATATGAACTGCGTAATTTCACCTGGACCTGTTGCAGTTTTTACATCAGTTATGGCGACAAATCGTGATGCTTACGAGCAAAACATTACTTATAATTAGTAATCGGTGGAAACTCTTCTCCGTTGTTTTGTCTCCATAAAAGTAAACTCGTCGATTACAGTTACTTAAACGTGAGGAGACTAGAATAAAACCGGATAATTTTAAGTTTCAATTCAGCAGCGGTGGAGCTTTTATCGTTTAGCTGTTTTGAATGCTGGTCATCCCCTCGAACAATAAGTTGGGCGCTTTTAATTTTACTCCTTTTCATACCAAACGTACGTTCATCTACAACAATTTATTATCCTTACCAGTAACATTCACTTCAGCAAACTTCGTTTCAGTTTCAACGTTGGAAATAGGAAAGGACCGTACCGGCTTATGTACTGCTCGATTACGTTTCAAAAACTCCCAAACATTATTGCCGGGACCCGATACATCATTTCTTTGGACAATGTTCACTGACAGACATTTGCGTTTTAGCTAGCGCTTAACATATTGAACACTTTATCATGTTTATAATGCTTTCACCAAAATACTAAATTACAACTGGCCGGGAACGGTTCGATTAACCTCAAATTGTACTCCGAAAGAGTACCCTATTATGTGTCCATGGCAAAGTCGCGTGACCACAGGTAAATGTACGTAGCTCATTTCAAACTTTTGTCTAAAAGACACGCAAACCAAATTTGCGAGTTTGAGGAATAGTCATTTTGCTTAATTTTGTTGAATGTTTTATAAATTAAAAATCACATGACAATTGTAATTTTGTGGACTGTACTATAAATGAAACATAGCACGACCTTATTGTACAACTAACAAAACTGAAGTCAGTTTTTTAAGAGTCTGTCTTCTTATTGATCACAAACTGCGTCAATACATTATCAAAGTAGCCAATGCCTTGCATAAATTAAAATCCTAAGTCAACGTTAAAAAGCTGAATCAAATTCAAAATACGATCTGAAAGGTCTCGCAGAGATGTCAAACGCTTATGTTTTGGTCCGAACTCGCCATAAAAGCTTCGGAGACTTTCGTCTGGCTCTTCTTCAGTCATTCAATCAAGTTTTTGTTTATTACTCCTTACGCCGATTTCTAATGAACAGTTAGATTTTATAGTCTTTGGTTGAAAACGATAGTTTTAAAGCTTAAACTTGTGGGGTCGTGTAAAGTTGTTGTTGTTGTTACTATAAGATAGATAAATAAAGACGTAAATAAAGACAAGAATTAAGCTAGAAAATTATATTTGAAATGGCCATCTCTTTTTTTTTCTTATTTGAGGCGGCGAATACGTCTAATTTAAGATCTTTAAAGTTAACTCTCGTTTTTAATCGAGCACAGCGTTTCGTTCTTTTCGCTTTAAGTGTGGAACTCCATGCAGGGGCGGATTTAGGGAGAGGACCGAGGGGGAACACAACCGCAAAGGTGTTATTAAGCGTTGTGCATTAATTTTTCATATTTGTAGATACAGTCAGCTGCCGGCGATAATTGACACGAATAAAAGAGAATAAGCAAAAAAATGAATAGGTCGCCAAACAATACGTTCAGTTTGTTTTCTTTACGATAGTTATCACCGCAAAGAATGTGATCGAGTAATAGTACTATCGGTAAAACGTCCACAATGATAGATTATCGGTAAACGTACCAAACATTGGCTTGACAGTCGAAAAAATATTATTGGATAGTTTAATGCGTTCTTCTTTTAAAATCCCCCATACATATATAGCTCTGAAACAATTTAGTATATCTACTGATTATCGTTGTGGCCGCAAGTTTTGCTCGTCCTCGATAGATGATAATCTGACCTGGATCAATTATTTCCGTGCACTTATGTTTATCTCTGCGCACCGATTACGAACTTCTTAGTCTAATCACAACTCCAACAAATCGGCTAACATTTGATCAAGTTCTTCCTGAGAAGCCCTTGTCCGTAGTTTAGAGCAGCCCTGTGTCTTATTTGGACGATTAGGCTGTTTTAAGGTACAGTTTAATTCACCTTGTTCGCAATCAACATCATCCAATTCCTGCATAAGTTTCTCAACCAGAGAATCTGTGCTTCCCCTTGTTCTAGCAGAGCTAATTCTTGATTCCTGGCCCTCGTCTCTGCTGCTTTCCACGGCCTGGAGTATTTCTTCCAACTCTGCGTTTCTTTTCTCGACGTCCACAAAAATTTGATTCAGTTGCTCGTCCGGTGGAATTCCTCCATTGTCGGCCATTGAGTCCCTTTTCTTAGCGAACTTTGACGAAGGATTGTACTTGTTTCGATTCTCGATTTCCTGCAAACTTCTCTCCATGTCCTCGTCTTTGGCAAAGCTGCTGACTCGCAAGAGCTTTTTGTTTAAGGGGTTCGAAGAAGTCTGTTTGCAAACTTTCTTTTCATTCACAATTAATCGGTGCGATATTTTCACAGTCATATGAATATTCTGTTTGATCTGACTAGACCTAGACAAAGTTGCCTCAGAATGTTTTGAGGTATAATTCAAGGAATTCTGCTTTCTCATTTTCGGTTCATTCGCCATGTGAATAGTCATGTGAACATTCTGTCTGATCCTACCAGACAATGCCACCAAATATCATTAATTATAAGTGGATCGCAGCACTTCCCAAGGACGTGACAATTTTTTCACCTGCTCAAGTCTTCGTAACGATTATTAATTTTATTCGACAATAGCGGCTTTTACTCCTTCACCGAAAATTTTTTATCCAATGACAGCTTTAATTTTCTTTTTCTTTAATCTTAAAAAGGAACTATGGATATGAACTGCGTAATTTCACCTGGACCTGTTGCAGTTTTTACATCAGTTATGGCGACAAATCGTGATGCTTACGAGCAAAACATTACTTATAATTAGTAATCGATGGAAACTCTTCTCCGTTGTTTTGTCTCCATAAAAGTAAACTCGTCGATTACAGTTACTTAAACGTGAGGAGACTAGAATAAAACCGGATAATTTTAAGTTTCAATTCAGCAGTGGTGGAGCTTTTATCGTTTAGCTGTTTTGAATGCTGGGCATCTCCTCGAACAATAAGTTGGGCGCTTTTAATTTTACTCCTTTTCATACCAAACGTACGTTCATCTACAACAATTTATTATCCTTACCAGTAACATTCACTTCAGCAAACTTCGTTTCAGTTTCAACGTTGGAAATAGGAAAGGACCGTACCGGCTTATGTACTGCTCGATTACGTTTCAAAAACTCCCAAACATTATTGCCGGGACCCGATACATCATTTCTTTGGACAATGTTCACTGACAGACATTTGCGTTTTAGCTAGAGCTTAACATATTGAACACTTTATCATGTTTATGGTGCTTTCACCAAAATACTAAATTACAACTGGCCGGGAACGGTTCGATTAATCTCAAATTGTACTCCGAAAGAGTACCCTATTATGTGTCCATGGCAAAGTCGCGTGACCACAGGTAAATGTACGTAGCTCATTTCAAACTTTTGTCTAAAAGACACGCAAACCAAATTTGCGATTTTGAGGAATGGTCATTTTGCTTAATTTTGTTGAATGTTTTATAAATTAAAAATCACATGACAATTGTAATTTTGTGGACTGTACTATAAATGAAACATAGCACGACCTTATTGTACAACTAACAAAACTGAAGTCAGTTTTTTAAGAGTCTTTCTTCTTATTGATCACAAACTGCGTCAATACATTATGCCTTGCATAAATTAAAATCCTCAGTCAACGTTAAAAAGCTGAATCAAATTCAAAATACGATCTGAAAGGTCTCGTAGAGATGTCAAACGCTTATGTTTTGGTCCGAACTCGCCATAAAAGCTTCGGAGACTTTCGTCTGGCTCTTCTTCAGTCATTCAATCAAGTTTTTGTTTATTACTCCTTACGCCGATTTCTAATGAACAGTTAGATTTTATAGTCTTTGGTTGAAAACGATAGTTTTAAAGCTTAAGCTTGTGGGGTCGTGTAAAGTTGTTTTTGTTGTTACTATAAGATAGATAAATAAAGACGTAAATAAAGACAAGAATTAAGCTAGAAAATTATATTTGAAATGGCCATCTCTTTTTTTTCTTATTTGAGGCGGCGAATACGTCTAATTTAAGATCTTTAAAGTTATCTCTCGTTTTTAATCGAGCACAGGGTTTCGTTCTTTTCGCATTAAGTGTGGAACTCAATGCAGGGGCGGATTTAGGGAGAGGACCGAGGGGGAACACAACCGCAAAGGTGTTATTAAGCGTTGTGCATTAATTTTTCATATTTGTAGATACAGTCAGCTGCCGGCGATAATTGACACGAATAAAAGAGAATAAGCAAAAAAATGAATAGGTCGCCAAACAATACGTTCAGTTTGTTTTCTTTACGATAGTTATCACCGCAAAGAATGTGATCGAGTAATAGTACTATCGGTAAAACGTCCACAATGACAGATTATCGGTAAACGTACCGAAACATTGGCTTGACATTCGAAAAAATATTATTGGATAGTTTAATGCGTTCTTCTTTTAAAATCCCCCATACATATATAGCTCTGAAACAATTTAGTATATCTACTGATTATCGTTGTGGCCGCAAGTCTTGCTCATCCTCGATAGATGATAATCTGACCTGGATCAATTATTTCCGTGCATTTATGTTTATCTCTGCGCACCGATTACGAACTTCTTAGTCTAATCACAACTCCAACAAATCGGCTAACATTTGATCAAGTTCTTCCTGAGAAGCCCTTGTCCGTAGTTTAGAGCAGCCCTGTGTCTTATTTGGACGATTAGGCTGTTTTAAGGTACAGTTTAATTCACCTTGTTCGCAATCAACATCATCCAATTCCTGCATAAGTTTCTCAACCAGAGAATCTGTGCTTCCCCTTGTTCTAGCAGAGCTAATTCTTGATTCCTGGCCCTCGTCTCTGCTGCTTTCCACGGCCTGGAGTATTTCTTCCAACTCTGCGTTTCTTTTCTCGACGTCCACAAAAATTTGATTCAGTTGCTCGTCCGGTGGAATTCCTCCATTGTCGGCCATTGAGTCCCTTTTCTTAGCGAACTTTGACGAAGGATTGTACTTGTTTCGATTCTCGATTTCCTGCAAACTTCTCTCCATGTCCTCGTCTTTGGCAAAGCTGCTGACTCGCAAGAGCTTTTTGTTTAAGGGGTTCGAAGAAGTCTGTTTGCAAACTTTCTTTTCATTCACAATTAATCGGTGCGATATTTTCACAGTCATATGAATATTCTGTTTGATCTGACTAGACCTAGACAAAGTTGCCTCAGAATGTTTTGAGGTATAATTCAAGGAATTCTGCTTTCTCATTTTCGGTTCATTCGCCATGTGAATAGTCATGTGAACATTCTGTCTGATCCTACCAGACAATGCCACCAAATATCATTAATTATAAGTGGATCGCAGCACTTCCCAAGGACGTGACAAGTTTTTCACCTGCTCAAGTCTTCGTAGCGATTATTAATTTTATTCGACAATAGCGGCTTTTACTCCTTCACCGAAAATTTTTTATCCAATGACAGCTTTAATTTTCTTTTTCTTTAATCTTAAAAAGGAACTATGGATATGAACTGCGTAATTTCACCTGGACCTGTTGCAGTTTTTACATCAGTTATGGCGACAAATCGTGATGCTTACGAGCAAAACATTACTTATAATTAGTAATCGGTGGAAACTCTTCTCCGTTGTTTTGTCTCCATAAAAGTAAACTCGTCGATTACAGTTACTTAAACGTGAGGAGACTAGAATAAAACCGGATAATTTTAAGTTTCAATTCAGCAGTGGTGGAGCTTTTATCGTTTAGCTGTTTTGAATGCTGGGCATCTCCTCGAACAATAAGTTGGGCGCTTTTAATTTTACTCCTTTTCATACCAAACGTACGTTCATCTACAACAATTTATTATCCTTACCAGTAACATTCACTTCAGCAAACTTCGTTTCAGTTTCAACGTTGGAAATAGGAAAGGACCGTACCGGCTTATGTACTGCTCGATTACGTTTCAAAAACTCCCAAACATTATTGCCGGGACCCGATACATCATTTCTTTGGACAATGTTCACTGACAGACATTTGCGTTTAGCTAGAGCTTAACATATTGAACACTTTATCATGTTTATGGTGCTTTCACCAAAATACTAAATTACAACTGGCCGGGAACGGTTCGATTAATCTCAAATTGTACTCCGAAAGAGTACCATATTATGTTTCCATGGCAAAGTCGCGTGACCACAGGTAAATGTACGTAGCTCATTTCAAACTTTTGTCTAAAAGACACGCAAACCAAATTTGCGATTTTGAGGAATGGTCATTTTGCTTAATTTTGTTGAATGTTTTATAAATTAAAAATCACATGACAATTGTAATTTTGTGGACTATACTATAAATGAAACATAGCACGACCTTATTGTACAACTAACAAAACTGAAGTCAGTTTTTTAAGAGTCTTTCTTCTTATTGATCACAAACTGCGTCAATACATTATGCCTTGCATAAATTAAAATCCTCAGTCAACGTTAAAAAGCTGAATCAAATTCAAAATACGATCTGAAAGGTCTCGTAGAGATGTCAAACGCTTATGTTTTGGTCCGAACTCGCCATAAAAGCTTCGGAGACTTTCGTCTGGCTCTTCTTCAGTCATTCAATCAAGTTTTTGTTTATTACTCCTTACGCCGATTTCTAATGAACAGTTAGATTTTATAGTCTTTGGTTGAAAACGATAGTTTTAAAGCTTAAGCTTGTGGGGTCGTGTAAAGTTGTTGTTGTTGTTACTATAAGATAGATTAATAAAGACGTAAATAAAGACAAGAATTAAGCTAGAAAATTATATTTGAAATGGCCATCTCTTTTTTTTCTTATTTGAGGCGGCGAATACGTCTAATTTAAGATCTTTAAAGTTATCTCTCGTTTTTAATCGAGCACAGCGTTTCGTTCTTTTCGCTTTAAGTGTGGAACTCAATGCAGGGGCGGATTTAGGGAGAGGACCGAGGGGGAACACAACCGCAAAGGTGTTATTAAGCGTTGTGCATTAATTTTTCATATTTGTAGATACAGTCAGCTGCCGGCGATAATTGACACGAATAAAAGAGAATAAGCAAAAAAATGAATAGGTCGCCAAACAATACGTTCAGTTTGTTTTCTTTACGATAGTTATCACCGCAAAGAATGTGATCGAGTAATAGTACTATCGGTAAAACGTCCACAATGATAGATTATCGGTAAACGTACCGAAACATTAGCTTGACAGTCGAAAAAAGATTATCGGATAGTTTAATGCGTTCTTCTTTTAAAATCCCCCATACATATATAGCTCTGAAACAATTTAGTATATCTACTGATTATCGTTGTGGCCGCAAGTTTTGCTCATCCTCGATAGATGATTTTAATATTTACAAAATCTGACCTGGATCAATTATTTCCGTGCATTTATGTTTATCTCTGCGCACCGATTACGAACTTTTTAATCTAATCACAACTCCAACAAATCGGCTAACATTTGATCAAGTTCTTCCTGAGAAGCCCTTGTTCCTAGTTTAGAGCAGGCCTGTGTCTCATTTGGACAGTTAGGCTGTTTTAAGGTACAGTTTAATTCACCTTGTTCGCAATCAACATCATCCAATTCCTGCATAAGTTTCTCAACCAGAGAATCTGTGCTTCCCCTTGTTCCAGCAGAGCTAATTCTTGATTCCTGGCCCTCGTCTCTGCTGCTTTCCACGGCCTGGAGTATTTCTTCCAACTCTGCGTTTCTTTTCTCGACGTCCACAAAAATTTGATTCAGTTGCTCGTCCGGTGGAATTCCTCCATTGTGGGACATTGAATCCCTTTTCTTCGCGAACTTTGACGAAGGATTGTACTTGTGGCAATTCTCGATTTCCTGCAAAATTCTCTCCATGTCCTCGTCTTTCGCAAAGCTGCTGACTCGCAAGAGCTTTTTATTCGAGGAGTTCGAAGAAGTCTGTTTGCAAATTTTCTGTTCATTCGCCATTGATCGATATGAGGTTTCCACAGTCTATGAATATTCTGTTTGATCTGACCAGACCCAAACAAACTTGCCTTCATGTTTTCGTAAGTGCGATAATGTTATCCACTGTCTGAAGAGTGAACGACCGCAGTTTGTTTGCTAGTGACTGACACCAAATATTATTAATTAGAGGGGGATCTCCGCACTTCCCAAGGACGTGACAATTTTTACACCTGCTGAACTTTCGTAATGAGATTAATTTTATTCGACAGGAGTTTCTTTTACTCCTTCATTGGAAACGTTTTCCCAGTGAGAGCTTTAATTTTCTCTTCCTTTAATTAAAACAATATATATGGATATGAACTGCGTAGTTTCACCGTCACCTGCTATAGTTTTTACTTGAGATCGTGATGCCTTAGAGCAAAGGATATAATTTATTAATCGATTGTGTCTCTTGTTGTGTTCCCGCACACGTAAACGTGTCGATTATTTCTTGCATTCAAATCATGATTAAACGTGAGGTAATTAATGGGAAGCTTATTTCTTTCCTCAACGTAATAAGAAACTAAAAAAGCCATGATGAATATATGACCAAAATGACTTCCGGGCTGGTAAACCAAAATGAAGATTGAGAGCATTCTCAGTATATATATTTTGTCAAAAGCGAATATCGAGCTATAAAAGACGAAGCTTGAACGGGATTTCAGTCTTGAATATTCTTTCTTGTCTGGAGTAAAAATGGAAAAAATAAATACAACTCTCTGTTTCAGTATGCCCACAATGATTTTGCTGTTTTATTATATGATTTAGTGACTCAACTAGACTTTATTGAGTATTGAATTCACTTTATTAATAGTGACTGTTTATTAATGCACCCTCACCAATTGACTATAGCAGAAGGTTCGTTCGTTAGTACATCCGATGTTCTCTCCCTCTTTCGTTCGCTCGTTCGTTCGTTCCCTCGACTCGTTCGTTCGCTCGTCCGCTCGTGTGTTCGTTCCCACCTAACCGGGAATACCTGAAGCAAAACACTTTCGGCGATGTCCCCTTTGCTCTCTGATCGTCGTATGTTACTTTAGAGCCCTTTTTAAGTAAGCTAATACAAACTTGTCTGCTCCGATGCTCTACATAAAAATGCACGTCAGGAAAGTTTTGGTGGACAGAATCATTTTCCCTGGCCGACTTTGTTACGTATAATTTTCTCTTCGAAAATGCAATCGCCCTTTGACCAATGTTTTTTTTCCGGAAGAGAATTAGATTTCTTCACCGGACTTGAAGAGAAGAAAGGCGACTGATGACGTAGGGGATGAGATTGTAAACCATCGGCACCACTTTTCAGCCCTACTCCTGAAACTCATTCTAAGATCGGGAGAAGGGACGAGGACTGGTTACTCGGAATTTCTGTTGCAGGTGTACTGCTTGGCCCTACCCTGCTAGCAGAGGTTTCTTTCTGGCAAGTCTTTTATGATGTACGAAGTCGTTCGCGTCTCTTGTATTTCGCGTAGTCGGCTTGTTTACTTTTATTACATTGACTCAACCAAATCCTAAAATCCTAGTACATATTCCAATTATATTTACAGATCGTTCCTAATAATTAGTTAAAAATAATAACTCTAAAATTCTAAAGACAATGACTAATTGATCTTAAAAATCCTATTTACAAATCCATCTTTATAAAAAGAATAAAAACAATAACTTAGCTGGGAAACGCCTTCTGAAATAAATGAGTTTTAAGAGTCTTCTTGAAAGCATCAACTGAAGATATATTTCTAATAAAAAGCGGAAGATCGTTCCATAATTTAGGGACAGCCATATTAAAAGATCGATCACCAAGCGTGGAAAGAGACTTGCATGATGGATTGTTAAAAGGTTTGCTGTTATTTGATCTAAGATAGTACCTACCCCCTGTGTCTTTCAGAGATACAAGTTCGGAAATGTAAGTCGGAGCGAGTTTATGAATGGCCTTAAAAGTTAAAAATAGAATTTTAAAAACAATTCGATATGCTACGGGTAACCAGTGTAGGGCTCTCAGCAATGGTGTAATATGACAAAATTTACTATCTTCAAATACAAGACGTGCAGCAGAGTTCTGGACTCTTTGCAGTTTTTGAATCTGATAGGCTGGTAAGCCGTATAAGAGGCTATTACAGTAGTCACGGCGGCTAGAAATAAAGACGTTTATTAGAGTTTCATTACATTCTTTGCTAAGATATTTCCTTATCCTCCTGATATTGTACAAATAATAGAATGCTGCAGAGCATGTTTTCGTTATGTGATCATCCATTGATAGGTTAGAATCTAACCACACACCCAGATTCCGAACGGGAGATTGTGGAGCAATGACAGAGTGTCTAACAGTTATGCCATCAATTGTGATTTTAGCGAGTTGCTGTCTGGTGCCGATCAAAAGAAGTTCTGTTTTGGCATCATTCATGAGCAACTTGTCCTGAGACATCCACTGCCTGATGTCTTGAATGCAATGTTCGATAGCAGCAACTGCATCAGCCTGGCCAGAGTGCGCCTTGGGACTAAACGAGATGTATAACTGAGAGTCATAGGCATAACAATGGACAGCTAAGAGGTGCTTTTCGACATCTAACAGTGCGCTTACATAAACTGTAAAGAGAAGTGGGCCAAGACACGAGCCTTGAGGAACACCATACCGCAGGTCAAACTTATCAGATACAGCTCCACGAACGGACACTCCCTGGGAATGGCCAGACAAATAAGTTCGAAACCAGGCAAGGGCAGTGCCATTCAAGCCAAGTTTTGACGATAATCTGTTAAGGAGAATGCTGTGATCAACGGTATCAAAACCAGCTCTGAGATCAAGCAAAACAAGGATAGTAACGTGCTGTTTGTTCATATTTAACAGAATATCGTTCATTACTTTCAAAAGTGCTGTTTCAGTGCTGTGATTACTTCTATACGCAGACTGCGCAACTAGGTATAAGTTATTACAAATGAGGTGACCGTGAATCTGATTGAAAACAGCCCTTTCAATGAGTTTAGACACAAAAGACAAGTTGCTCAAGGGACGGAAGTTCTTAAAGATGACATCAAGACCGGGTTTCTTTATCAGTGGAGAAACTAAAGCCTCTTTCCAAATCTCAGGAAAACTCCCGGACTGTAATGAGTTGTTAACGATCTTTGTGAGAATTGGGAGGAGATCCTCACATTTGCTAACCAGTGTGGATGGCATGGGGTCAAGAGGGCAGGATTTAAGGGCGGAGTTCTGGATAAGCCGTTTAATATCTCGAGCTGATAAAGTAGGGAAAGATGGCACAGTCTCATCAGCAGACCGAGTGTCATCTTTTGGATATGAATCAGTCTGCTGATCGGTGTCAAGCTGCGTGCGGATAGTATCTATTTTCTGAACAAGTCGTTAGAGAAAGTTCTACTGTCCATTTTAGGTGGGAGACTATCATTCATTGTGCGGTTAAATAAGCGCTGACTTGCACGGATTAGTTTCTTTGATCACCGCTATTTTCGTCTATAAAGTTACTGTAAAACTCCCTCCGAGCCTTGTTCATAAGATGGGTTGTAAAATTACGTTTTGCTTTAAAAGAAGCAAGATCGGACTCCAATCGAGATTTCCTCCACCTCTTTCAGCCTTCCTTCGCAGACTCTTCGCCTCCCTGATCTCCTGACTGAACCATGGAACACGAGGTCTCTGAACAATTGTTCTTGTCATTAACGGCGCGTGCTTGTCCAAAGCAGCCATGAGGGTATTGTTATACCGAAATACAAGAGACACGAACGACTTCGTACATGCTAAAAGACTTGCCACAAAGAAACTTCTGCGGTACCTTGGCCCTGGTACATTGTTTCCCAAATTCATTTTTAGAATCACAAGATGTAACTCACACTTTCCAATGCGGAATAATATATTTAGCACTTTTTTATCGGACTAAATTAAAGGAGCTCGGTCACGATATTTTGGGTCATTATTATAGGTATAAAAAATGCATTAAATATGGGGTACTGTCAAATAACAATTTTTCAGGGAAGATAAGCACCAGAGAGAGACAAGAATAAATGCAAATATGGCGAGGATGGTGAAGGATGGAGAGAGATCGAAACGGATTGCAAATGACCTTTTTGAAAAATTGAGGCTAAACTTTTCAAAATCCAAACACCGTGACGTAGCTCCTTTAGAAAGCTCCTGAGTCCTTTTGAATTTTCACACCCTTCCAAACTTTACAAAACTCTCTGAATAAATATATGGGAGCCCGGAAAAACAGCTAAAAAATCTCGGTATGTACCAATAAAGGTTGTAATGGAAAGAAAACGCATTTGTTGCACTGATTCTTAAAGAGCCGGTCATGTAACACTACTGCACAACGAATGGGAATATATGAATATCATACAACCGTGGAGTATGGATGGATTAGTTTATTTAGAATTAGTTGTTTCTAGGCACAGTGATGGTAAACAACCCAACGATGCTAACAGCGAACCCCAAACTATGAATACACAGAAGTTACAACGTTCCTCTAACGTGAGTGCGAAAACTAAAACTAAATTGTCATCGCAAGTAAAGGCGTACCCGGTTTGAACCCCCGTGGGTTGTACGAGTGTTCAGGGAGACTCGATGACGTGTAAAACATTCTCATAGTCACAGCTATTTCGTTTGTCCCCAACAAGCTTTCTTTGTTCTCAAGGTGAAGCTTGTCGACGAATGAAGAGTTCTGCTATTTGTTATAATTTCTTTTGCCACTACAAAATCTTGCGCCGCCTTGAGGCAAATGCTTGCGAATCCATCCTTCGCAAAATCCGCCAAGACGTATCTCATGCCGCTTTTTATTTTGTCCCTTGAAGCTAACCTTGACTCTTTTGTCTCCACTTGTGGCATACTTGGAGAACAGCTGTTTGCTATGCTAGGTAACTTCTTGTTCCATTTTAAGATTGGTGAGATACATTTTCAAAGGTGTCGTGATCACGCTGTTTTGGAAGCAAGTTAAATGTGACCCTTTTCGTCGGCTTTCGAGGGATTCCCTCCGTAGTAATGGTTTGATCCACTCTTACGACAAATTCCCTATCTTGTTGCTGAAATGCAATAATTTGTATATTAGGTCTTTGGAAGGTTTTCAAGACGTTCGTGGGCTCTGAATCAAACGAGTGCGGGAGGAAACACTAAATTATTAAAGGAAGGAAGAAATTCAAGATTATAATATCAGCCCATTTTAACAATGTCGTAATATTGACCGCAAGTACTGGATCTTATTGCCTTTTTCTGAATTTGGATGTATAAATCGGTTTCTATTGCCTGAGTAGCATCCGATGGAGTAATATGTATGTGGCTCGTATCCGGATTCACTAAGACGTATTACGATCGAGACTGAATGGTACTTTGTCTGTCGCTTTCCCTGCCTCACGCGCGGCGATCCAACTCACGCGATCACTCACTCCTACGCCTGCCAAGTAGGCGTAGTTTCGATAACAAGAATCATAGTTCCCGCCTTGCTATAAATCATCGCAAGGGTCCCCCAAGCAGTATTTTGCCAGAGGTTCCCTTCTTAGGGAACAACACGACGGATCAGTAGTAGTAGGCCTCAGATGGTGATTATGGCTCCTGGTCGGCTTCGAACCTACCTTTGTCATGTTAACAACTACACCACCGCACCCAAACTGTGGGGTAAACAGCAATAGCTCGAATTTATTTCAGAAAAATGGTTGGCCAGGCGGGGATATTTATGACGGCATCAAGAATGGGCACTGTTCAGATGGAATGCGGGACTCAAAGAACGTATTTCAAGAGAAATGTGTTGAGTATCGGTAACCTTAATAAAAAAACATCAGAAATTTACTTTTTATTCTGTTGTTGCCTGGCATGAACTTCAACCATTTCTCTTTGCTTAAGCGACAATTGCAGACGGCCGAGATTAGGGCAAGTTCTTGTTGTTTTCTTGCACGGGTCAACAAATGGTTACTATATATACTAAATAGCACGCCGGAGCAGATTATATTACACCTTTCTGCTCCAGATGCCTACTCCCTGCTCCAGAAACTATGGGGAGACTGGTACGAATAGGGGTTAAACACCGTCGAACTGGTATAAGACCTTGTAAGTGGCAGTGGTCATGTAGTCATTTGCGGAGAAAAGGCTTTTTAAATGAACCACACTTAACAAGCACCACCTTAAATAAAATATATGAAAACACCAAAAATACAATGTTTGTGGTCTTTCGTTTGCTCAGACGATCCCAGAATCCCCCTCTCGTTCCAGTGTCCTCTCTTCATAGTTTCCGAAGTGCGCTCTTCCTTCCTTACCTTGTGTGTGGAAATACCAGCCTTTTCAAATTGGTTGGCGATGCTTCCAGCTGCAAACAGCCGCGTGACATTAAAATTTCCAATCACTTTCTCCTTGACAAGCTTCTTAAATGTCTCAGTTATTTTGTACATGAGCTCTCCCTCACAAACCCTTATTCTGCCTTTCCATTTCTCCTGGTAAACAAAATCCCAGAAGTTGTCAGGGTTCAAATTCATAATCTTCAACCGGCCATCTACGCCGGTAGGAGTTTCCAAGAACACTTCAGAGCATGACATTGTATTAATAACCTCGCTTTCTTCTTCTATCTCTTTCTTAGACATCTTTCTTTGACGGGAAACACGTCTTGAAGGCTTTTCTTTCCGCTTTGGGTGTCTTTCTAGGTTTTTTCTCCACATCAACTGTCCTCTATCAACTTCTTCAGGAGACGGATGACCCAAATATCTGCCCGCCCTCTTCCTTCCCACCAGATTACGAGCGTCGTACAGTTCATAACTCCTTGTGAAGCAGCTGCTACACACGCAGCTTTTACCTGAAGCCGACAACATTTTGATGATTGCTATGTTATGATGGCTTTTGAAAGTGTTTTCAAGGGACTTGCGTCACAGGTGAAAAATAGAACTTCAGAATGCGCGCGCAGAGACATTTGACGCACGTGCAAAGCGGCGCATAGCTCGCTTTGGTAAAGACTGGGATCGAGAGTGCCGCGTGAGGAATTGTGGGATTGTTTTGGGGGACGCGATTGTTTCTTCACGATACACGTTCCCCAAACAACCCGGCTGAATTACGAATTAACTTTACAATAAAACAATATTAAGAATAAATATGTACATAAAAATAAATTAAATATCAAATAAGGAACAAAACCGTGCTGCACGAGTAATAACTTCATCGAACCTTGTTTCACAAACTCAACTGGAAAGACTTGCAATCTCAGAAAGCCCTAATGGTTTTCAAGTCTTTAAACGGTCTGGTTCCTGAATATCTCACGTCTAAATTTTCATCGCGAATTGAATCAAACTATGCTCGGAGGGACTCGGTTAACAAACTTGTTGTCCCCTTTCCGAGAACTAACTACATGAAAAATAGTTTTAGTTACAGCGGCGCAACCCTTTGGAACAGCTTACGCTGTAACATTAGAGAGTCTGATTTATGAAACCAATTTAAACGCCTTCTATATGTTAATTTTTAAACACACGGCATTCATGGAAAACAGGTTTAATAAATAGCATATTGTTGTAAGGCATAATTTTTAATTATAGCATAATGTTGTACATACAGTCGTTTTAGGATACCTGATGAATTTTTTTACCGTGTATAAATAATGATTAAAGAAAGATTAAAGAAAGAAAGAAAGAAAGATTATAAGAATGGTGGATAATAAATCTATTTCTAAATCTATTTGTCTTATCGGTTGTGAGTTAAAAATAGTGTTTGTTACGGGTGGGAAATATGCTGGTAAAAGATTATGTAATTTATGGCTTTCGTTCTCTACTACTTCTTCAAACAACGAGTTACACACAGCTTGCCTCCTCTCATACAAAATTGGAATATTTAGAGTGTGCAAGGCTTCACTATAAGATGCACATTGACATATTATGCGTAAAGCGGGCCTTTACAGCTTTTCAATCGGCGTCGGAAAGGTACTGTGGCAACGCATTATGAAAAAACGGAGCACGCAATCGCATATATTCGGTAACGGGGCTAATGCATGAAATATAATAAAGAAGTAAATCCTTATACGATACATAAGTGCGCTTTAACTGCGTAAGGAAGTATAGGCGCGAAGTACTGTGCTTCCCATTATTACTGCGCGTATGTTCTGTGCATCTAAGTCCAGTGATTTCCCGAGAAACTAGGACTTTTTTAACGGCGGTTCCCGCTGACTAAAGAATATTTTTGCAAGGTTTGTAATTATGAAGGAAAAAGATCTAACAAAAGAGAGCACTCTCCCCATCCTCCGAGCCACGCAAAATGACAAATTAATGGCGTAAATTTTAATAAAAAAATTCAACTCTTCGAGTTTCTTCCTAGAGTGAAGTTGTTTATTTCTTGCCTTCTTTCACACCCTGCATGTTGTTATTTCTGATCATCTGGTAAAGAACATTCGATTTCTTTAGTTCTTTTTAACCTTTTTGTGTTTACGAAACTCTTACACGTTGCAGTATTTTCACAATCAACATCATCCAATTCCTGCATAAGTTTCTCAACCAGAGAATCTGTGCTTCCCCTTGTTCCAGCAGAGCTAATTCTTGATTCCTTGCCCTCGTCTCTGCTGCTTTCCACGGCTTGGAGTATTTCTTCCAACTCTGCGTTCCTTTTCTCGACGTCCACAAAAATTTGATTTAGTTCCTCGTCCGGCGGAATCCCTCCATTGTCGGCCATTGAGTCCCTATTCTTAGCGAACTTTAACGAAGGATTGTACTTGTGGCTATTCTCGATTTCCTGCAATATTCTCTCCATGTCCTCGTCTTTCGCAAAGCTGCTGACTCGCAAGAGCTTTTTATTTGAGGAGTTCGAAGAAGTCTGTTTGCAAATTTTCTGTTCATTCGCCATTGATCGATATGAGGTTTCCACAGTCTATGAATATTCTGTTTGATCTGACCAGACCCAAACAAAATTGCCTTCATGTTTCGTAAGTGCGATAATGTTATCCACTGTCTGAAGAGTGAACGACCGCAGTTTGTTTGCTAGTGGCTGACACCAAATATTATTAATTAGAGGGGGATCTCCGCACTTCCCAAGGACGTGACAATTTTTACACCTGCTGAACTTTCGTAATGAGATTAATTTTATTCGACAGGAGTTGCTTTTACTCCTTCACTGGAAACGTTTTCCCAGTGAGAGCTTTAATTTTCTCTTCCTTTAATTAAAACAATATATATGGATATGAACTGCGTAGTTTCACCGTCACCTGCTATAGTTTTTACATGAGATCGTGATGCCTTAGAGCAAAGGATATAATTTATTAATCGATTGTGTCTCTTGTCCGTTGTTGTGTTCCCGCACACGTAAACGTGTCGATTATTTCTTGCATTGAAATCATGATTAAACGTGAGGTAATTAATGGGAAGCTTATTTCTTTCCTCAACGTAATAAGAAACTAAAAAAGCCATGATGAATATATGACCAAAATGACTTCCGGGCTGGTAAACCAAAATGAAGATTGAGAGCATTCTGAGTATATATATTTTGGCAAAAGCGAATATCAAGCTATAAAAGACGAAGCTTGAACGGGATTTCAGTCTTATATATTCTCTCTCGTCTAGAGTAATAATGGAAAAAATAATTACAACTCTCTGTTTCAGTATGCTCAGAATGATTTAGCTGTTTTATTATATGACTTAGTTCTTTGTTTATGATAAAGTGACTCAACTAGACTTTATTGAGTATTGAATTCACTTTATTAATAGTGACTGTTTATTAATGCACCCTCACCAATTGACTATAGCAGAAGGTTCGCTCGTTAGTGCGTCCGATCAGGGTTCGCAAAAGGTTCGTTCGTTAGTGCATCCGATGTTCTTTCCTTCTTTCGTTCGCTCATTCGTTCGTTCCCTCGACTCGTTCGTTCGCTCGTCCGCTCGTGTGTTCGTTCCCACCTAACCGGGAATACCTGAAACAAAACACTTTCTGAGATGTCCCCTTTGCTCTCTGATCGTCGTATGTTACTTTAGAGCCCTTTTTGAGTAAGTTAATACAAACTGGTCTGTTCCGATGCTTTACATAAAAATGGACGTCAGGAAAGTTTTGGTGGACAGAATCATTTTCCCTGGCCGACTTTGTTACGTATAATTTGCTCTTCGAAAATGCAATGGCCCTTTTACCACTGTTTTTTCCGGAAAAGAATTGGATTTCTTCACCGGACTTGAAGAGAAGAAAGGCGGCTGATGACGTAGGGGATGAGATTGCAAACCATCGGCACCACTTTTCAGCCCTACTCCTGAAACTCATGCTAAGATCGGGAGAAGGGACAAGGACTGGTTGCTCGGAATTTTTGTTGCAGGTGTACTGCTTGGCCCTACCCTGCTAGCAGAGGTTTCTTTCTGCCGGGCAAGTCTTTTATGATGTACGAAGTCGTTCGCGTCTCTTGTATTTCGCGTAGTCGGCTTGTTTACCTCCCTGAGAGAAACCTCTACCACGAGCCGCTCACATTTCCCGATGAGCATGCGCCTTAGAGGTAGATCACGTGACAAACAGGTTACAAACCGGTATAAACGAGTTTGTCAACTCATGCACATTTATTTTCTACTGATTGGCTGTGCAAAAATGAGCCTGCGTGAAGTGGAAAGATGGCTGCCAAAGGTCTTTCTCGTTTGTTTCAACGAAGCAGTCCAGAAGGCTTTAAAAGCTCTTGAGAATTGTACGATGGAGTCTAACTCCTTATCAGTCGAAAGCGTTCTAAAAATCAAAGGCATCCTGTGGTAAGCTCGTGGAGTAAGTAAGATACTGTGTCAGGGAGGTGAGATAGGGAATTATCAAGTCTAAAGAGTTTTGAAATGCAATGTAATACATTATTCTGTTTTACGATTTGATTCGTTGTTGTATCACTGATTAATATACGTTGTGGAATGGGAGTTTTGAAAACACTCTAGTAGAAGAGTAGTTTGTTCAAGAGATACTGTAATACCAAGTAACAGTTTACCGTGTATAATGCGCACTTTTTTCCTAAGATTTTTTTCATGAAATTTGCGCTGCGTATTATACACGGAACATACGTAGGTGCTTAACAAAGGATAAAAATCCGGTAAACAAGAATTCAAAAGGCTGTTGTCCATGCCGTTGTTATGATAAACAAGCAAATAATCTATCACAGCTGCTTTTAAATTACCGCCGATAAACTGGCTTGAAAAACCGGGAAAAACCGGCCAGATATTCTGTGAGCAGACGCCAAAAATTTGCATACAGACGAAACAAAATATCCTCTTATTTGCATATGGTAACGAAACGTACATTTGTGAGCCAAAGTTTGTTCAAAATTATTTTGCTCGAAGTACAGCAGTTCAGAACGAAGACAAAATAAGTGAGGTATATTTTGCAGAGGCTGTCGAAGATTCAAATTCTTTTGACAACTGAAAATTGTCGGAGGCGCATTTCACAGGAGATGATTATCTTTATTTCTCACTGCGTTACGCTTGATTGAACATATGACACCATGAACATTTGTTTACCTTTATTTAGCATTCGAATACATATACATACATACATATACTTACTTATCCTCTCCCCGTCGGGGCTTTTCAGGGATAGTTTACAATGCTTCACTAGGGTGAGATCGGACGTCAGCCTGTAAAGGCGCCTCTGGCTGCCGCTATCAGTCCATATTTGATCTCACCCACCCACCCAACCCACACATGAATGTCAAAGACAGACGAAAGGTAGAGATAGACCACTACACCGGGAACTACGTCCCCTACTCTTATCGAACAGTGTGTGGGTTCTTTAACGTCCCACAGATTATAAGGTGCAAGTGTTGTGAGACGGGACCTACGGTTTATCGTCCTTATCCGAGAAGACTAGAAAGTCTAACCATTTGCAGATGCTATTACAAAGGCAGCACTTTTCTCCTCAATTATTTAAAGACCCTAAGTGTTGGTCCGGCCGGGGTTTGAACCCGCGACCTCCCGCACGCTAGTCCGGTGCTCTACCACTGAGCTAACCGTGAGCTAATACGTGAAAACATAAAGTGTCAGCGAATGCAAACGAAAATTTTTACACAGCAACCACGAAGAGTATTTGAGCATATGAGAATTCCTAGAACGGGTGTCTAAACCATTCCCTCGTGCCGTCTCAATGCTCGGGAATACGCTATTCTTATCAGATAAAACAATTTTTGATTGCCTTTTGTAGTGAACAAATTAGTGATCCCGGTACACGAAACACAAGGTTAACCAAAGTCAGAACAACCTAATAGTGACCGAAAGCTTTTTTAATATCAGAGAACTACGGGCCAGAATAAAGTTTGTTTGTCCCTTAGAGGCATACGCTAAAGAGTATAACACCACTCTTTCTACGATGCTCGATAAGCATGCTCCACTAAGGACTCGTACTACGGTCAGTAGGCCTCTAGTACCCTGGTATAGCGACGCCATTGATAAGGCTAAGCGCTCACGTAGGAAGGCTGAAAGGAAGTGGAGAAGAACAAAGTTGCTCTCAGATTTTGCTGACTACAAGAAGAAGAGAAACTATGTTACTAACCTCATGAATAAATCAAGGCAAGACTTCTACTCTAAGTTCACAGAAGATAATAGCATCGATCAGAGAAAGCTCTTTAGCGCGGCCAAAAAGCTGCTTGGTACACATAATGTGCTGCGCTTTCCTGGTCACCTTGACAAGACTGTGTTGGCAAATGACATTGGCAAATTCTTTGTGCGCAAGATAGAGCACATTCGACGAGATATTGACTCGATTTGTCTTAGCTCTTCAGATCGCAGTCTAGTGCCACCGGCCAGGTTAGCTACAGATGTCACAGATCGAACGCTGCGCTCTTTTGATACCCTGAGCGAGAGCAATGTGTGTGACCTTATTAAGAACTCTGCCAAAAAGTCGTACTTATTGGATCCATTGCCGACTAATCTGGTCTGTGACTCATTGGAGGTTTTACTGCCTGTTATCACGAAAATGGTAAATGCATCTCTGTCTACTGCACACTTCCCTTCCGAGTGGAAGGAAGCGATCGTAAACCCTTTGCTAAAAAAGGGAGCCAAGGACTCTGCTCACAAAAACTTGCGACCAGTCAGTAATCTATCATTTGTATCCAAGATTACCGAGAGGGCAGTATTTGACCAGGTGTACACCCGCGACCAGTCAGTAATCTATCATTTGTATCCAAGATTACCGAGAGGGCAGTATTTGACCAGGTGTACACCCACGTTACGGATAATGAACTATTTCCTGTATTGCAGTCGGCTTATAGGAAATCAAACAGTACTGAGACGGCGCAGCTTAAAATAGTTAACGACATCCTGCTTGACATGAATCGCCAGCACGTGTGTCTGCTCGTACTGCTTGATTTAAGCGCAGCGTTTGACACGGTGGACCACACCATTCTCCTGCGGCGCCTAGAGACGTCGCTTGGTGTCACAGGAGATGCTCTCAAGTGGTTCACCTCCTACTTGCCTGGCCGCTCTCAACGTGTTGCGGTTAACGGGGAACTGTCAGACAGATCTCACC
>JAEMWC010000023.1:2322500-2332043 GCA_016490735.1 Pachyseris speciosa
TAAAAAAATGCATTTAAATAATGGGGAACTGTCAAATAACAATTATTAAAGGAGCTCAGTCACGATATTTTGGGTCATTATTAGAGGCATAAAAAATGCATTTAAATAATGGGGAACTGTCAAATAACAATTATTAAAGGAACTCGGTCACGATATTTTGGGTCATTATTAGAGGCATAAAAAAATGCATTTAAATAATGGGGAACTGTCAAATAACAATTATTAAAGGAGCTCAGTCACGATATTTTGGGTCATTATTAGAGGCATAAAAAAATGCATTTAAATAATGGGGAACTGTCAAATAACAATTATTAAAGGAACTCGGTCACGATATTTTGGGTCATTATTAGAGGCATAAAAAATGCATTTAAATAATGGGGAACTGTCAAATAACAATTTTTCAGGGAAGATAAGCACCAGAGACAAGAATAAATGCAAATATGGCGAGGATTTTGAAGGATGGAAAGGATCAAAACGGATTACAAATGACCTTTTTGAAAAATTGAGGCTAAACTTTCAAAAATCCAAAGACCGTGACGTAGCTCCTTTAAAAAGCTCCTGAGGTCCTTTTAAATTTGCACACCCTTCCAAACTTTACAAAACTCTCTGAATAATTATATGGGAGCCCGGCAAAACAGCTAACAAATGTCGGCATGTACCAATAAAGGTTGTAATGGAAAGAAAACCCATTTGTTGCACTGATTCATAAAGAGCCGGTCATGTAACATCACAATTTATTGAACATATGAAATAAATTTCAGTTAATCAACAACTCTTGTTCTATTGTGAGCTTGAAGTTTTGCTGAAACGTACACCCAATCACTGACCTCATGTTGACCTCACGTGAGAATCCTAAAGTCATCCAATCAGAAGGAACCTTGTCATCTAAATACATGCTTGCAAAGTTTGATTGCTGTCTTCTTTCGTTCCCACGCGAGATAAACAAATAGTCCAGCCAGCATTTTGTTTTTAGAAATATTCTCTGCTCCCTCCCCTCCCACCCAAAGCTTTTTGCTCACTCTTTTTATTTTATTTATTGTTATTGTTATTCTTGTTATTTGCTAATAACAATATAATTTGCTAAGTGGAACCCTCCAACATCTGAGATAGTGTTATCAAGAACCCAACAGTACACTTCTGTTGGGTCTTGCATTTGGATTATGTGCAGCAACCTAAGAGATTAAGTGAGATATCTGCGTTGATTCTAATAAGTAAGGTTTTCGCTGGATGCAGCAGTAGTGTAGTAATCTAAGAGAAACTGCGTATATCTTTAAGGTTGCGTTGTGTACACTTGACTTTACTTAATTTTGTTTGCGAACAATATACATTAGGACTTATGATTGCTTCAATGAACAAATTCTAAATAAGAATAATACTTTAGGTACCAATGAGATACCAAAAAAAAAAAGAAAGAAAGGAAAAAAAGGGAAATAATAATAATAACAATGATGTATCATTCAGGTTCCGAACTGGAGGCTGGTTAAGTTATGTCACTGGTTTTTGATGAAACTAAGAAATACTAGATTTAAGTTCTTCATCTATCACTCTTTATATACATGTACATTACTATAATGATTTCTTATATAGACTACTATGCATGCTTCTTTATATGGGTTACTATTCCAATGAACATTCACTGGTTCATCAGTTCCAGTGTAGTACTGGATATTTATTTTTTGATTTTTGAATTATTAGTTTCGTTTATAGAGTTCCGTTCTATGTAAGTAATGTTTAAGCTGGCCAAATAAACACGGGAATGGGGATGAAGTGCTCCTCTCGTCACACTCCTGCCCCCAGAGACTCGATTTCCGGAGGTCCACTCCCTCCGTCTCTACCCCTGGAGTTAGGTTAGTGGAGGCCCACTCCCTCCAATCAGAGAGGAGGCCCATTACTCCCTCCTCTCTACCCAGGTATGCTCACAGTGGCCCTGAGAGAAGGCCCACTCCCTCCTCTTTATCCACTGCGTGCATCCCCTTGGGCTGTAGGTTTTGTTTTTCTTCGCACTCCAGGGGTTCATGGGGCTAAATCATTAATTGAGCACTTTGTCACCCACTTCCCCATTTTCAGCCACACAAAGTTGTCGTTGTCCTGATTTTAAGAGGGAACAAGGGAAAGTTGATTAAGCTACTGCACAACGAATGGGAATATATGAATATCATACAACCGTGGAGTATGGATGGATTAGTTTATTTAGAATTAGTCGTTTCTAGGCACAGTGATGGTAAACAACCCAACAATGCTAACAGCGAACCCCAAACTATGAATACACAGAAGTTACAACGTTCCTCTAACGTGAGTGCGAAAATTAAAACTAAATTGTCATCGCAAGTAAAGGCGTACCCGGTTTGAACCCCCGTGGGTTGTACGAGTGTTCAGGGAGACTCAATGACGTGTAAAACATTCTCATAGTCACAGCTATTTCGTTTGTCCCCAACAAGCTTTCTTTTGTTCTCAAGGTGAAGCTTGTCGACGAATGAAGAGTTCTGCTATTTGTTATAATTTCTTTTGCCACTACAAAATCTTGCGCCGCCTTGAGGCAAATGCTTGCGAATCCATCCTTCGCAAAATCCGTCAAGACGTATCTCGTGCCGCTTTTTATTTTGTCCCTTGAAGCTAACCTTGACTCTTGTCTCCACTTGTGGCACACTTGGAGAACAGCTGTTTGCTATGCTAGGTAACTTCTTGTTCCATTTTAAGATTGGTGAAATACATTTCAAAGGTGTCGTGATCACGCTGTTTGGAAGCAAGTTAAATGGGACCCTTTTCGTCCTCTTTCGAGGGATCCTCCGTAGTAGGTTTGATCCACTCTTACGACAAATTGCGTATCTTGTTGCTGAAATGCAATAATCTGTATATTAGGTCTTTGGAAGCTTTTTCAAGGCGTTCGTGGGCTCTGAATCAAATGAGTGCGGGAGGAAACACTAAATTATTAAAGGAAGGAAGAAATTCAAGATTATAATATCAGCCCATTTTCACAATGTCGTAATATTGACCGCAAGTACTGGATCTTATTGCCTTTTTCTGAATTTGGATGGGACGAGACGAACACCGGTGATATTTTCCCCAGTCAGTCGAAGTATAAATCGGTTTCTATTGCCTGAGTAGCATCCGATGGAGTAATATGTATGTGGCTTGTATCCGGATTCACTAAGACGTATTACGATCGAGACTGAATGGTACTTTGTCTGCCGCTTTCCCTGCCTCACGCGCGGCGATCCAACTCACTCGATCACTCACTCCTACGCCTGCTAAGTAGGCTTAGTTTCGATAACAAGAATCCTAATTCCCGCCTTACTATAAATCATCGCAAGGGTCCCCCAAGCAGTATTTTGCCAGAGGTTCCCTTCTTAGGGAACAACACGACGGATCAGTAGCAGTAGGCCTCAGATGGTGATTATGGCTCCTGGTCGGCTTCGAACCTACCTTCGTCATGTTAACAACTACACCACCGCACCCAAACTGTGGGGTAAACAGCAATAGCTCGAATTTATTTCAGAAAGATGGTTGGCCAGGCGGGGATATTTATGACGGCATCAAGAATGGGCACTGTTCAGATGGATTGCGGGACTGAAAGAACGTATTTCAAGAGAAATGTGTTGAGTATCGGTACACTTAATACAGAAACATCAGAAATTTACTTTTTATTCTGTTGTTGCCTGGCATGAAAGTAGTATAGGAGTTGGGGGTACCAGATCATAAAATGATCTGTTACCAAACCCAACTCCTATACTACTATAATGGCTTCAAACTTCTGGTCTCGTATTCTGAAATCTATAGTTGTTCAATTTGATGAAATCTATAGTTGTTCAATTTGATGAAATCTATAGTTGTTCAATCATATATAATCTATAGTTGTTCAATTTGATGAAATCTATAGTTATTCAATCATATATAATCTATAGTTGTTCTTTTTGAAATTCTCGGAAAACCACCAAGCGTGACATTCTCGGAAAAACAGGAAATGAATCATCACCTATAGCTATTATTTCTCATGTGGAACCATCCGATGGTTACATATTATGATCTTGTATTTTTGATCTCGTATTTTCGAATCTATAGTTTATTAAAAATGCGTGACTTTCTCGGAAGAATCACCAAGCGTGACATTCTCGGAAAAACAGGAAATGAGTCATGTGTTAGTAACATAAAAATATTATCTCAAATAATAGTATAGAATGAGTTGTAATTCAGTAATTCACAATGAATTAAAGAATATGGAAGAGTATACTTGTCCTTTTTGTGATCAGCAATTGGCAGAAGTTAATAGTAGTGTGGTAGTACAATGCTGCAGTAATCAGGAAATGTTTAACGATGATGGTGAAAATGTTTGTCTAAATTGTGGTTCCGTCCATAATTATGATTTTTGTAAAGAATACGTTGACTTTCATGAGAATATGTATAAAATAAGACGAAAATCTGTATATCATCGGAAGTACCATATTGAAAATGTGATGAATAGTATGGGATTTCAAATTTCTCTGAAAGATAATAGTAAAATATTGAAAATATTCAAAGAGATAGACAAAGTTCTTCCTTTAGTGAATAAGAATCGTAAAAGGATGATAAGTACTAAATTTGTCCTTAAGCAAATATTTTTAATGCTTGGTCTTCCTTATGAGAAAATAATAATTACTAATTCGAAAAGAACACTCAAAATTTATAATAAATATTGGGTTGAAATTATGTTATTGATATTTGATAAAATTATTTCTGTACTTAACAAGTGAATTTTTTGTCGTATTCTATCAAAAATTTGTCTATTATTGGACTGTTATCTACAACATAATCATCAATGTGCTTCATTGTGTTATGGATGATGGAAGGATCAAAATTACCACCTCTCATTAGTAGTATAGGAGTTGGGGGTACGAGCGCAAATTGCGCTCTTACCCAACCAACTCCATACTACTCGCCATTTGTTGGTAATCTATATGTTTTTATAAATTTCTGGTACCAGCACATGTAAAATTCTTAAAAAGAAATGGATATCTTCTTCAAATTAATGAATACCAATATATAAAAAAGTAAAGAATAATTTAGTTTATAGTTAAATAATGTCCATATGCATAACTGTTGATTCCGTCTTTTGATAAATATCTTTTGTCATCGAAACAGCTGAGTGATACTTTATTGATTTCATAACTTCCAATTTGATGATTCTGACTTCTGATTGTTTTCATTTTATGATACATTTGTTTATTATTTAATAGAGTGTCTTTATAATTTTCATGTTTGATTTTATTTTTGATTATATTCTTTTTGATTCCTTTTGCTGTTTTTCCTCCTTTTTGATTGTCTTTTATATAACTATACATTTTTTATTTCAATCCAATGAATTCACAAATAGGTACTCCTGCAGCCTCATCTTTGAACTTACCAATTACTTTTTTGTTGGTCTTGTTAAAATATGGTGAGCTTTCAGGGTAGTCACTATTGTCAAATTTGTCTTTATCATTCCAAAAATCTCTATAGACATCTTCAGCTTCAATTTCATATGTCAGACTGTCTGTATCAGTGAACAGCAGTTTAGCCTTATTACCATACTTTTGTTTAATGTAATTATAATGGAAATCATACATTAGTGTCTTACTAAGATCAAGAATACACATTCCTATATATGCCGGCCTGTTTAAAGTCAGTGTTTCTTTGATCTTGTGCACTGCAACCAGATTTTCATTGAATATCTTACTGCTAACATAAGTTGGTTTACTGGCTAATTTCAATAGCTTCTTCTCATCTGTCACCAATCTGACATCTACTCTCTTTCTGAGATTCTCCATGGTTTTGCCAAATACTGAGTTGTTCATTAACTTGAAAAAGTCTTTCTCAAAAGCATTTTTGGCATTAGTTCTTTTCTGAGTGTCGAAGTCAATGTACTGCCTTAACCATGGGGATTGATTGAACTTAAGCACCCTATGGATTTAAGTTATTTTCAAACCCAAATCTGTGTATAATTGTAGGTTTCTGTAATGTAGTACATACTTTTCTTTATTGCTTAATGTGGGTATAAGTTTATGCACCAACCCGGGTGATATATTGTATTTCTTTGCTATATCCTTACAACAATCTGATAGCATGTCTCTAGTTACTTTCACCTTCTCTGGCCCAAGTGGATAATCATTATGCAGATCATGTAACTCTTGGGGTATTCCAGATCAACTTCCAGAATCAAACCTTTGGCACTGTCTTCTTTGTATTCAGCCAGGTTGAGATTATTTATTTTATTCTCAGTCATCCATCTGAATCCACCAGTTGGAAGATATTGGCTCATTGCCCAACCATATAGATTGTTAGCATCAAGATACATGATATACTTTGAGGGCGCCTTCTCATCATACCCATTCATGTATTTATTATTTGCTTTGCCATAACGGTTGGATATATAGCTGATACCACCTCTCAGGCCTATGAATTGAAACATATCAATGTCTGTCATCAATTCCAGTTTGATATCTGTCATTTTAAGCATTGCATCCCATGATAAACCAGGAGATGTGAAATAGTGACATGGGTCTAACTTGTAGTACTCAATACATGTTTTCCTGAAGTTTTCAAATACATCAGCCAGTAGGAGTACATCTGTTTTAAGATACAGGTCATGATAATCACCCATGTTATTCAAAGAGAAAGAATTCCAAACATTCTGAGTATGAGCATAGTCTTCATCTGAGATATGTTCATCACTCAATATACTATAAAATTCATCTTTTGATGGTAGCTTTTGGTTGAATTTATCGAAACTATCCATGTAGTCATAAGGATAGACAACTTTATGTGACACAAGATCAAGATTGTTTTCATTGAACTCTTTTGAAGTGTATTTTAAGGCTTCTTTTGGTAGATTACCAACAAGTTTATCCAGACTAGAGCTCATGAACTGGAAACTGTCAATAAAGGTTAAGTGATAACCAAGCATGAAAGCCATATACTTTTCCATATTATTGGGGATAGCATTGATTGTCATTTGACACTTTTCACCTTTCTTATTTGTATAGGTGTGTTTCTTGACAATGGCTCCAATCTCCTGCATAATAAAATGACTATCATAACCTCTTAGATTGTGAAATATAACAGGTATCTTTATTTCTTCTGGATTGACTCTAAGTTTCAGGTTACATTCTTGATGAGCTGATCCTCTATACTGGCCAGTAATGTGACAATGATCTCGGACTCTAATATCCTTTTCAGTATACTTCTTATCACAGATGTGACACATTTCAGCTTTTTGGAATTCTTTTTCATCATCCTCAGTCATTTTCAATGGTTTATTGAATTCTTTCTTCACAACCTTCTTGCAATATGCAACTTCCTCCAACATAGCTTCCATGAATTTGTACACAGCCTTTTCACCCCTGTATATTGCTGCTGGTTTGCTGTATTTATCATCATAGCAACAAACAACCTTGTAACCATATCCACAGTCAGTATGCTTCTGATAGGCTTCGGTGAATGATTTATTATTGTTGGGTTGGCAACTATGTATTTTCTCAGTGATAGCCTCAAAATCAGCATATATCACAAATGGTACCTGTTGTTGTTTATGAAAGTTGTTGAATTTCAGAATATTGTTATCCTTGGTTGGCATCTTTATTGCTTGTGTGCCATTAACTTGCATGCAGTTGTCCTTGTGATCATTCAACACCCTTTCAGAGCTGAAGCATTGAAGACAGTTCATGCAAAAGTGTTTTCTTTCTTTATGGTTTGTTTGATTGTACATAAACTTGTTGAAATCATTGATTAGCACATAATGCTTGTTTTCATTTTCAGTTATTAGAAGCAGATTTAAGCAGTCTGCATATTTCTCTTTTGAGACAAAAATTGGGTATGGTTGTTTGTCCTCATAACCGAAAACATTGATGTTGATCTCATTTTGCTTTTCTATTTTATTGTAATGTTTGGTTGTCACTGGAAATTCAATTCCTGAATAATCCAATTTGTCGATATACTGTTTATCAACTTTTTTGATTCTCTGTGGATCTTTGTCTTGTGGATTCAAATGTCTGATGTGACACCATCTGAAGCATTCATTATCCTCATTTTTCATATTGATCAAACCCTTGCACTGTTTCTTAGTTCATTTGGTAGTTTAATATATGAGGAGCCCTTCAATGGCTCATATTTCACTGTATTTAGATAATGGTTTTCAACAGATTCATTCATTTTGATTAACATTTCGATGAGCTGTTTTTCGCTCAATTTTTTAAAATCTTTCTTATTCATATTAATGCGTGAGATAAAATTTTCCATCTATTATATATCTATATTTTTTATTTTAAGTGAGTTTCAATAGCGCGTTTAGGTAGGGGTGAGAATTCAAGTGATCCCAAATACTGGAATCCTTTGAACTGATTTCAAACTATATTTCTTTGATGCTTTTTTGTTCTATTGTGAAGAGTTTTGCCTGCCAGTGTGTAATTTTTACCATTATTAAAAACTTCGCAGTACCATTCTTTATTTACCATGTAATTGTTCTTATATATTCTGAAAGCTTCTTTTGCTTTTTCTTTTGTTTCATATTTTCTAGGTCTTCCTTTACCTCTCTTGACTGTTTGATTGTCCATATATATTATACTATATATTATTTTTATCCTTTTATATATATTCTATGTTCTTCCATATGCTTGGTTATTTTCGTGGATTAAGTCTTCGAAGCAGTTACTCATGATGTACCGGCATTCATTTTTCATACATTGTCTTCATTCTGAGTTGATTATTGGACACTATGAAGATGCCAGTTGGGCTTTTGAATTCCAGGCATAGAGCATTGTATTTTTCAGTTGGATTCAATAACATCAAATCACACTGACCTGCCATATATCCTTTGTTATAACTTCTGATTCTTATCACTGGAGTTATTTGATTCTCACCTAATCCGGCAATAAGTAATGCGTCTTCATATGTCCTTCTGATGAATGACACAATTTTAAAATGCAAATCATATTCTGTTTTAATTGATAATGTATTATTTTTCATATACTATATTATAATAATTTATTTTTTAAATTCATTTTCAACCTGTGTTTAAATATAGTCAGGAATAATAATATTCTTGGCTACATAATAGCAAATAACAGTATATACTACTGTAAGGTCCACTTATATATATGTTAGATAATTTTCTCTTTATAATATTTCTTTTAAATCCCTAAATGGTATCCAACTGTTAAATTCGTCACTATAACCCTTCCACTTCACCAAAGCTTGTTTTTTCTTATAGTCTCTGCGAATGACTTTATCGATACGGAAAACATCCTGTCTGGCTTTTAATAATTCAGGTTCATAAAAACTCCCTTCAATATCTTCACCTTTCAGATCCTTTATTTTGTATGTTATTGGATTAGTGTATTGAATCTTATCAACTGTGAACACTTCCTCAGTCCAATTTGGAGTGTAACCCTTATCGAACACATTCCGTTTATACTTAGGTATTCGGACCTTATCACCTATTTTAAATTTTGGTTTCTGTTTTAATGGCTCCATAATCACCATATAGATTAAAGTAAACAGTTCCTTCAATTCTTTTTCTTTGAAGCCTCTGTAGGT
>JAEMWC010000024.1:0-52500 GCA_016490735.1 Pachyseris speciosa
AGTTACAATAAACGTTATGATGTCCACTAGAATAACTAATTAACTAAAAGATCGTATAATAACTTCTAATATAATAGGTATAAAAAGCAAACTGAAAAAAAATCATTTATTATATTTTTGATTTTAGGACCTCTTTTCTGTTCTGAAACATTAAATATCTATTCTTATCTACTATTTTGGAAGTGGTTTCATTTACTAGGGCAAGTTAATACCGTATCTCATAATTATCATTTAGGTTTTTGAAAAAAGCATCGCACTTTGAAACGAGAGAATGGAGCTCATTTCTAATGTTACTGTACCCTGGGCAATACATCTTTCTTCGTTCTTCGGTGAATTGTTATCTTCCGTGTCAAGATCTTCATTGGAAAAGTCGAAAATTGTGTGCGGTTGTTGGCTATTATATAACAATTTCTGGTAATGGCATATCCAATCTTCTGACGAAACAACAGGCTTCCTCTTGGATACTATCGATTTCCTAAGTCGATCTATATTATATAACGCGAGAAATCTTGACTGCGCTATTTGCTTTTATATCTTTTATGCATCATTTAGACATGGTTTTTGTATTCTTTTTAAGAGCAATATAATCTTGTCATAGTGATTGGTGGGAACTGGGAGTAATTTTCTTTACTAATTGTTGCAGTTGTTTCTTTATCTTTTCTGCAAGTGTGATGGCACCATGGTTTCTTTTTCTTAGTAGTTTTATACGTTTTGGACGATGTTGCTAGGCAGGCATGATTTGGCCACCGAATTCATAATTTTGTTCCGAGATTTCATCATCTACTAATGGGTTTTTCTGAGCTAAAAGCATCAATTAATCTTGAACATTACGATTGGATAATGCACTGATAAATTCGTCTTTTGAATTTGCCTTTCAAACAAACTTTTTAAAATTATTTTGAGTAGATGAGTGAGTGCCATAAGAATGCCTCCTATCAAGTCATATCTTGACTACGTCATCCATGCGCTAAAAACTAGCGTTACACTTCTGACGTAAGAATACAGAAACAGACCCGGGGTCCCTCACCACCTTGTGAACAGGCCCTAAATCTGAATGGCAAAACAGATCAACAGAGGTTAAAATTATTTCATCATAATTCATCTTCGATATGAGACAATGTACGTTGTTTTGAACAGTTAATTACATGCTCCCAGAGGGCACCAAAAATACGCATCTATAAAGCTTCATCTTTTCTTGTAAGACAAATCAGTTTCCCAAAGAATCTATTACAAAGAGGATTCGCTTATAGCGAATACAGGCCCGTTACAATGAATCCATTTTACCAGTCCACTGGCATCTCTTTATATCGGAGTCCACTGGACAATGAACTGTGATACGTCATTAAAGGAGCCACGTCAAGGCCTTAGCCATCCTTCATCATCCTCGCCATATTTGCAATTATTCTTTTCTCTTTGGCGCTTATCTTCCCTAATAAATTGACCGAGCTTCTTTAAAAAAGCAATTAATTACTTTACAATGGTCACAACACTTTTAACTTATTATTGTCGTCTCACATGGCTCTTTGGCAAAGAACGCTGGGGCTTTTTGATTTTCGCACGGAAAGTCATTCCAATGTCCGTTATTTCCCATGAAGACGCAGATGTGATTTTGTTGCTTGGCTCTTTACTCGCCCATGCGTCATAATTTCCCTCTATTGGCGTCCCATCAAACCAGTAGAACTTCGAAGTAGCATTAGGATTGCGCAGAAGACCAAGCCATAGCCATCCATTGCCACCTAGCTTATCCTTGAGCATGTTAAAAATAAAGTTGTTCTCCTCTTTGGAGTAGATTATAGGGAGGTCTGCCCCCACATCCGCGCATTGTTTACGAGCATCAGTCACGTTGTTGGATCGGGTACTTGTTATGTTATAGCATGAAACATTAAAAGGAACCCAGTCTTCTGGACAACCTAAAAATAAGCACATGAAGATAAACCTCAATTAAAAATAAACTGCTTATTTCCTTAGTTTCTTTTGTTTGATGTTCATGGGATAAAAATTTTAAAAGAAATACTTTTTATGGAATGCGCGACGTTGCTAAAACGCCGCGATCTTAGATGCTACCATAGGCCTTCAGTAGAGCCATCTCTAGTTGAAATTATATTATTTGTGTTTTCGATTTAAAAAACTTACCTTTGCCCGGAATTACCAGCCTTCTGGCAGTCAGCAGTGTACGTACATTAAAATAATGATGATTTACTTTTGCTTTGACCAGTTTACACTTCACCGATGGTCGAGTAAAAAAGACATTAACCTTTACAACTGAACCCATCCCCTAGCTGTGTATCCGGGTTTGCACTTAACACGACGTTCTAAAACCTCAGGTAGTATTCTAAAACAGCTTTATTTTGACAAAAATTAGCATTTTTGACTGTATTTGTGCCAAATTCACATATTTTACTTAACTTCGAGCGAAGATAATTTATTAAATCCAGGTGAATTTTACCAAATTCAAAGTAAGGTTTTCAATATTTCTCAAACAGAGAGAATATTTGCCAATTTCCATACGGTTTTGCATGGTTACAACGTCTCTTTTCTGGGAAAATGCTGCTTGAATTTTAATTCGTCTTTGAAATGACTATGGAAATTTCCAACGTTTTTAGAAAAAGTGCAAAATGGCCTATGAAGAAAACACAAAGACATTTCTGAGGTTTCAAGAGCAAGACGAAAGCTATACAACAGTTTAGTTTTCCCAATATTAGTACAGTTAGGAACATTTATCTTGCATAATGTTCTCAAACCAGTACAAAACGCATCATAAGGTTTATTTATTTATTTATTTATTTAATCACTTCGCCAGAGACCTGGCAGGGACACTACAACAGCTTGCGCCAATTACTGTAGGCCCGTAACTGCAAACCCTCCCCCATAACCACATTCTAGTAGCGATAGACCACCACACCGGGGACTACGTCCCCTACTCTTTTCGAACAGTGCGTGGGTTCTTTAACGTCCCACAGAATCAATTATGAAGAGTTGTGAGACGGGACCTACGATTTATCGTCCTTATCCGAGAAGACTAGAAAGTCTAACCATTTGCAGATGTCATTACAAAGGCAGCACTTTCTCCTCAATTATTTAAAGAACCTGAGTGTTGGTCCGGCCGGGGTTAGAACCCGCGACCTCCCGCACGGTAGTCCGGTGCTTTACCACTGAGCTAACCGGTCGGCGGAAAAGTATTGCATTATAAGCATGTTGTGTTTGTGATAGAGTTCGGCAATAGCCGCCACCATACCCCGCGCGAACTATTAATGGTTATTTCACTTTGGGCAGAAGTTCGCACATTGAGGAATGACAATACTTTTCCGAGCAGTTCGAAGTCTCGCTACCGTTGAATTACGGCCCACTAAGGAAAATACCAGCATTGGACGACAAATCAACCAAAATCATGTTAATTTAAGACATCTTTTATTGCTAATCTGCTTCTTACCTAAACGGAAGCCAAATAAAGAAGGAAATGGAACATTAGTTATTTTAAAACTGACTATGTACGCTCGGACCTGGTGCAAAATCACCGGGAAACCAGCGGTGTCACGATTAGCTCGATAAATTTCACAACAGTTGCACCGTACTTGACCTTTGATTGTACATCATTCTGTAGTGTAGCTCTGCAGTTGATAAACTCTATGTACCGCGCATTATCTCGCGTAACTATTGCAGCGTTTTCAAACATCCCGCGTTAAAACAGAAAGACGCTCTTCTGCCGAAGACTTACGCGGTTGAACTGAGCGGTTAGTGACCTTTGGGAGCCGTTACTTTGCGGTATACCAAAGGGATACGGTTAGTACTAGGAATGTGTCGGCACAATTTTCATTGAAAAGACTGGATTTGATTCAAATTTCGTTTTTCTATGCTGTCATTAGCCGAATTCTTCCATAGTACATCACAACAAAAATTTGAAATTAGGACATTTGTTATAAATTAGGGTTTCGTGAATGTAGAGTCTAGAATAACTTCATGCCAACACTACCATCCATTCAGTGAGTACGTGACACAATCTATACCTATGGTATCCATTTAATGAAACCATACATGATTTGTCTACTCCAAAGGTTTCACTTTTCAATTCACAACATCGTTATTCATTCCGATAAGAATTTCAGTATTGGATAAAAAATTTTCGTATTCAAATGTCAAAGGAAAGCATGCCGTGAAACTGACTGGTGCGGTATACCTTCAGCTGTATCTTAGCTGATACAATTACTGTGCAAATATACGACTAAGGTCTATACACTGTGTCCCACCGCCCTACATAAGTCTTGCATGAATACTGAGTCACCAGCAAAAAGCAGAGCCTCGACAACCGGAGAAGTAAGATCTCTGTGGACAATGCCTTACACCATTCAGGTAGGAACGTCAACTATATAAGAACTCTTTTTGTTGCGGCCACTTGCTCAGTACAATAATGGTATGAGGTATTTCAAGTGCTGGTGGGATTTGAGGTAAGACCTCTCTGAAGTTATTGATTTGGGTAGCTCGCTTGATAAATAAATTTAAGACGGTGATTCTGTCCGAGTGCGCGCCATTTAATTTTTTTCACAACCAGTTTACCTCCGATGAAATTTCAGTTGTCTCTACATAGCTAATGATGACCGACAAATGACTCAAATATTGAACATGAATCGAACATGTTTGTTATCCTCGCTTAGTCCTGTGTTACTGAGTTAGAATTATAAACAGAGGGTTAAACAGCTTCATAAATTTTACTCCTTATCACCTATTCCACAAAGGAATAACTTGAGAAATTTTACGTTCTTTTTCAGGTACAGAATACCGACGAAGATTACTGCCGATGCGTACTTTAAATCGCAAAAAATTACTGATTTCCTCCATTAAAGATAACTCCAAACACATCTTCTCCAGTAAATGGTAATTTATGGAAAAATTAGTTCCCAAAAAGAACAAAAAGGGTTTAACGTTGGGTGAAATTCATAGTCTGTCTCTGCTTGTTATAAATGACGATGAAAATCTCCACGGTCAATTTCTGCTTGTTATAAATGACGATGAAAATCTCCACGGTCAATTTCTGCTTGTTATAAATGACGTTGGAAATTTCCATGGTCAGTTTGTCCTTGTGATGAATGACATTGGAAATTTCCATGATCAGTTTTTGCTTGTTATAAATGACGTTGGAAATTTCCAAGGTCAGTTTCTGCTTGTAATGAGTGACGTTGGAAATTTCCACGGTCAATTTCTGCTTGTTATAAATGACGATGAAAATCTCCACGGTCAATTTCTGCTTGTTATAAATGACGTTGGAAATTTCCATGGTCAGTTTGTCCTTGTGATGAATGACATTGGAAATTTCCATGATCAGTTTTTGCTTGTTATAAATGACGTTGGAAATTTCCAAGGTCAGTTTCTGCTTGTAATGAGTGACGTTGGAAAATTTCCATGGTCACATTCTGACTGAATATACATGGCAGCTGGAAATCTCCATCATCTTTTGTGTTTGAAGGTATCGCGACCGACGAATTTAAATTCAAGCAGCATTTTCCCAGAAAAAAAACTCTATGTAACCTTGCAAAACGTATGGAAATTTGGCAAAATATTCTCTCTGTTTGCGAAATATTGCAAACCTTACTTTGAATTCGGTAAAATCCGCCTGGATTTAATAAATTATCTTCGCTCGTTAAGCAAAATATGTGAATTTGGCAAAACAGTCAGTGCGCATGCTAACTTCTAAGATATTGTCGGTGTAAAGATCCCCCTCTGGGGTTGGTTTGTGTCAATGTAACCTAATTATTAAATTGTGACTTTCTCATTTGCAAAGCTAAGATAGACTACTTGAGGGAAGGAAGGAAAGTAAAAAAAGGCTAAGTGAACAGTCGTCTGTGATATAGTGTGTCGAAGTGGTTGCTATGGTTACTATATCACAAAAAAACGATGCACTTCTTGTTACCTTCTGATGATGTTTTCGTCGGCTAGAAGAATTTGCTGTATTCGGATTCTTTAGCTCAAATTTTATTAATTAACCAAAAATGTCAGGAAACAAAAAGCACTAGCTGAAATGAAATTTCCATGAACTCTCTAGGGAACTATTTTCTTTCAGAAAATGCTAGCTGCCGTTTTTGACCGCAAGAAACAGCAAATACGACCTTTTCGAAAACCTCAGGGGCTATGATTTCCCTATTGCGAATCTCTTAGGCCACGTACCCGAGTGCACTCTTTAATCGACGCCGAAAGCCAAAGGCGAACTACCCTCCACCGATCAGATATCTACCGAAACTTGTCGTTGGGTGCCCCTGTTTCTCTTTCCGAAGTGTGTAAGTGAAAGCGATGTTCGACTTCAAAGCCGGCCCTTGCCACTGCCGCTGTTTTGTGGTGCTTCAGGGTGTCACTTCATGTCTCTTTCACTGTTTTTCATCAGTTTCTAAGTCGATAGGGCTTATTACTTGCTGTTGTGCGAAACGGTTTCTGTTTCGACATAGAAATCATGAAATTCAGTAGCTATTCCATGCGTGTTCACTGACTTTACAGGTGCACAATTCTTCATCGTTATTTACGAGTGGCTATGTATAAGGACCACGAAGACGGATATTGCTGACGATTGTTGAGAGAAAAACAGCACATTTTTCCGTTTCCTTGGAACTGACATGTCCCTTTTTTAATGCTGATTGAAAAATTTCGTTCAACTAAGTATAAATAAAGATTTACATATAACGGAGAAGTACGCTTTAGGAGCAAGGCTTCCATCCCCAAAGAAACCTTGTTTGCAAGAACAGTTGTACGAACCCTTGGTATTCAAGCACGTGGTGTTACTATGGCAACCATGACCGACTTTGCATTCGTTGATATCTAAACAGTAAAAGTGAGTATACGAAAATTAAACAAAAGTGAAACAACAAATTGGAACAGTTCAATGGATTTCACAATTATTCTTGAGAAGAACCACATAGGTCATGAAACTAACTTACCTTGTCCACAATAGTTTCCAGTCCACCCCGGTTTGCATGCACACGTGTAGTTCACCTGACGATTCACGCAAGTAGCATTGTTTAAGCAGTGATGCCTGATGCAGTAGTTAGCAACTGCGAAGAGATGAGTTTGACAAGGATTACACCGCACCAATAAATGCCTTAAGATTTGTTTAATAAGCAAAGCACCAATTCTACTCACTCTCCGTTTTCATGTCGCATTCAGCTAAAGTGGAAATCCCCGATTTTGTGGTATCCAACCAATAATGACCGCTGGCCACTTGTCCGCCCTCACTAGCCTTAATTTCTGTGCATGTATCACCAGGCAGCTCGGGAATGGAACCGAGGGAAACTGGGAGTGGAAATAAAGAAGACTGATATGAAATGGAGACAATGGGGTCTGAGTTGAAACAATAACAACAAAGAGGGCATGGAGACGAGTGAAGTGAGTGAGCGGGTGAGCGAGCGAGTGAGTGAAGTGAGTGAGCCATGATTAAGCAACCCAGTGAGAGAGCGAGCGAGCGAGCGAGCGAGAGAGTGGGTGAGTAGGTGGGTGAATGCGTGAGTGAGGGAGGGAGGAAGGGAGGAAGGTAGGGACGAAGGTAGGGACGAAGGAGTAAGGGAGGAAGGTTGGAAGGTAGCGAGAGAGAGAGAGAGAGAGAGAGAGAGAGAGAGAGAGAGAGAGAGAGAGAGAGAGAGAGAGATTTGCGTTTATCTTACCTCTCTTCGGCCCTTTATTCATGTAGTACCTATCGTTATCCGTAACAAAATCCTCCGGTCTGGCTTCCTTTGTTCGGTTATTAAGTTCACATATGTGTTCGTTGATGACGTAGTTATAGCTTTGACACCTTACATCAGCGATGCACGCTAGTCTGCATTCAAATGAATTCGGTCGAACCTTCAACCTCTGGAAAGTGTGGCCCTTCAGCATCGCTTGATATACGGAGTAATATTGTTCAGTTCCACATTGCTGGGAAGTGAGTTGGCCAAGCATTAGTAACAGAACGAAAAGCGTGGCAAGGATATACATTTGTTGATGAGCCATATAAAACTACCTGGTGGTTTCAACGTTGGTAACAGCATCCTGAGAACGTAAAAAAGTAGGACGTAAGAAGTATATCATCTCATATTTTTAATTATCCCGTTAAACCTCACCATATGTACATACAGCCAAGGTGACGTACAAGTTTTCAGCCATACACTCAAAAATTGAGGTCAAGTTAAGCGTCATATATTAACATTCGAGAAAAGTGCGCTTCAGTTTGTTTTTCCATGGGTAAGAAGGGAAAGAACGCCCAACCTTGCAATTGAAAGAAATGGGTTTTCACTATTATCAAGAGAGAACGGTGCGGAGAGATTTTAAGGAAGAAGTGTTCTGAAGTTTAGTCTCAAGATTCTGGCATATTTATGAACAGACAAAGGGAGGTCTTAATTTACCGTCTGTAAATTTATTCTGCAAACAGTTTAATCTTGAGAGAAATGCGTTTTCACTATCATCAAGAGAGAACGGTGCGGAGAGATTTTAGACCTGAAGATACCTAGATTTAAGACCTGAAGATACCTAGGCCAACAATTGATATCATTTCACCCGACTCAACCATGCGTCCACCGACTCTTATGAGGTGAGAAGGTTTAGTCTGTATAGAGTGGTTTTCAATTAAGTGTCGGCTTTGGTTTTGCATTGCTTCGCTCTGTGATTGGTTAACAAATTCGCGGCCACTTTCTGAACCAAAAAAAGCAAAACCAATCGTGACTCGCACGCGCGCTTATTCCCGCGCTTTGCGCTGGTTACATGTAATTAATATGCATTTTAATTGGATCATTGCCCTGTTTCGGTCTGTTGTGATTGGTACGAGTAATTGCTTTGGTTTTGGTGTACCACACTCAATTGAAAAGCGCTCTATCGACCCTATGGCATTAGAGCGGTTGTTAATTGATTTAATTCTCGTTTTACTTTGTTTTTACATTGCTTCGCTCTGTGATTGGCCAGGAAAACTCGCGCCACTTTTTCAACCAATAAGAAGCAAAACCAAAACCAATCGCGAATTGCACGCGCGTATTTTCCCGCGCTTTGCGCCTGCTACATGTAAAATCGCTTCGCATTCTGATTGGCTCATTGCGCTGTTTGTTTCTGTTGTGATTGGTCAGAGTAATTCCTTTGGTTTTAGTTTTACGATAGAGCGCTTTTCAATTGAGTGTCGTAAAACCAAAACCAAAGCAATTACTCCAGCCAATCACAACAGAAGTAACCAGTGCAATGAGCCAATCAGAATACAAAGCAATTACATGTAACCGGCGCAAAGCGCGGGAGAATACGCGCGTGCAAGTCACGATTGGTATTGGTTTTGCTCCTCACTGGTTGAGAAAGTGACGCGAGTTTTCCTAGCCAATCACAGAGCGAAGCAATGCAAAACCAAAGCAAAACCATAATTACTTTCGACACTCAATTGAAAACCGCTCTTTTCAATTGAAAAGTATTCTAGAGTCCATGACATTGAACTAATTGAAATCAGAATGTATACACGACACAACTGTGCAGTTTCCTGTTACATGTGAAACTGATGCACAGGAACACTTTGGCCGACCAGCACGTTTATCAACATCCATACGCAAAAACCTGTAGAAGGGAGAAACTGAAGCCGGCGTTATGAGTTAATTAAGTTTATGACATCAAATAACCAACTCATTGTTGCTTGTATTAAAAAAGTTTGGTTCGTTTGCGATTGATTATATTAAATATTTCAAAGGACATTGTGTTGAATTTTTGGTTCTCTACTCTTAGAAAATATTCATTTCCCACCACGGTCCTTCTTCTATCGTGACTGTATTTAAATGTCCTTTATAGTGCAAATAAATAAAGAATTTAGTTGAACTGAAGTTAGAAAATGAAGATGGATGAAAGAATATTAAACTGTTGCATGAGTATAAAATTGTGGGTTGTGAATTGAGTCAGTGGAAAATGCAGCTCAATAAAATGAAACCTCAATTTCTGTCTTTCTTTATTTCAAACGTGTAGCGTAAATATGCTTCCGTTCCCACACAGTTAGTTTGCATCCTCAAAGTCACGTATTGTTTGGCTTCTTAGTTCCCGTGCGTCATCTATACTATGAAAGGAACGTAACATTCGGCCGTTTGATCAACTTAGAGTTAACTGCATCGTTTTCTAAAGCGAGGGAGAAATGAGGCAGCCTCGATGAAGGTTAAAAGACGGTTAAGCGTTCGAGATAAAGACAGCGTGTTTCTATCTGAGTAGATCAGTTCTTTATTGTCACATTAAGCTTTGATAACGTTTCAGGAAATTAGAAAATTAACTTATCTGAACGTAAAGAGTCCATCATGAACTCAAGGTTAGGATCTTTTTCTCGAAAAAAAAAAAGAAAGAAAAAATCTCAGACTTTAACTTCAGCCGAAGCAAGCGCATCGCGGACGATTTTCAGTCATAAAGGACCCATAAAGCTATGTAAATGAGTGTTTTTCATGCATACTTACTACACTGCTTTTTGGTCCTCAGCTTCAAACTCCGTCTTTCCTCCAGCTTTGTGGGTTTCAAGGTTTCTATATCTGGGCAGCTGAATTGGATCAGTTACTTGAAAATGTGGGTTCTCAAAAGTCTTAATAATGTATGAAACTTAATTGGAGAACGTTTGGAGGATGTTGAATTACGGTACATAAAAAATAAATGATTGAACTCATTCAGTTCAGTTTTAAGAGCGGAATAGACTACTTTTAAGCTTAGTCGTCTGCGTAGAGACGAGTTTTATAAGCCATATGGAACACAAAATTCTTTCAAATGAACTCTACCAAGGTAAAACTGGGCATCAAGAGAGGACTAAACATTGGTCATTTTCTAGGTTAAAGCCATGGTAGATTTCACCTATTATTTATTAATGCATCTAACTTCACTTAATGGGTGAAACCATGGCATATTTGCTGAACAATTTAAAGCACCTCTGTCATCTTCCTTGTTACCAGGCTTCGCTCCTGATAATTCACCAAGCCCAAGGACTGGTTTTGCTCGAAAACTGATGCACAGGAACACGTTTATCAATATCCACACGCACAAACCTTTTGAAAGGAGAAACTGAATCTTTATTTGTTATGAGTTAATATTTATGACATCAAATAACCATCTCATTGTGGCTTGTATTAAAAAAGTTTGGTTCGTTTGCGATTGATTATATTAAATATTTCAAAGGACATTATGTTGAATTTTTGGTTCTCTACTCTTAGAAAATATTCATTACTTCGGTTGAGTTTCAAGTGTTGGTGGCTTGAGGCGCTAAACAAAAACAGGTCAACTTAGGCAAACAAACAGGTGTCTATGCCTATTAGCAATTTGTGTATTTAGGTTTCGAAGCGATAGGCATGTACTTATGTGGAATTCTCAAAATACAAGCGCTTTTAGACAAGCCGTGAATATGTCATTCAAAGGCCGAATTAAAATAATTTTCCCACCACGTTCCTTTTTCTATCGCGACTAACAAAATGATTATGGATGAAAGAGTAGTAGACTGTTGTATGAGTATAAAATTGTGGGTTGTTAATTGCGGAGTCAGTGGAAAGTGCAACTCGATAAAAATGAAAGCTCGATTTCTATTTTTCTTTACTTGAAACGTGAAGCGTAAATATGCTTCCGTTCCCACACAGTTAGTTTCCCTCCTCAAAGTCACGTCTTGTTTGGCTTCTTAGCTCCCGTGCCTCATCTATACTATGGAAGGAACGTAACCATGATTCAGTCGTTTGATCAACTTAGAGTTCACTGCATCGTTTTCTAAAGCGGGGGAGAAATGAGGCAGCCTCGATGAAGGTTAAAAGACGGTTCGTTAAGTGTTTGAGATAAGGACAGCATGTTTCTGTCTGAATAGATTCTTTTTTATCAAATTAAGCCGAGTTGATGACGTTCCAGAAAATTAGCAAATTAACTTATCTGAATCTAGAGAGTCCATCATGAACTCAAAGTTAAGATCTTTTTCGAAAAAAAGAAAAAAAGAAAAAAATGTCAGACTTTTACTTCAGCCGAAGCAAACGCATGGCGGACGATTTCATTCATAAAGGACCCACGAAGCTATGTAAATGAATGTTTTCCATGCATACTTACTACACCGCTTTTTGGTCCTCAACTTCAAACGCCGTCTTTCCTCCAGCTTTGCGGGTTTCAAGGTTTCTATGTCTGGGCAGCTGAATTGTATCGGTTATCCCCTCCTTTAGTTCAGTTTTAAGAGCAGAATAGACTACTTTTAAGCTTAGTCTTTTGCGTAGAGCCGAGGTTTATAAGCTATATGGAACACAAAATTCTGGGCATCAAGAGAGGACTAAACATTAGTCAATTTCTAGGTTAAAACCATGGTAGAAGATTTCACCTATTATTTATTAATGCATCTAACTTCACATAATGGGTTAAACCATGGCATTTTTGCTGAACAGCGTCAGTCTCTGTTATCTTCCTTGTCACCAGGCTTCGCTCCTGATAATACACCGAGACCAAGGACTGGTTTAGCAAAGAAGTCTATCCTGTATTTCGGTGCTATATTATGGAACCGACTTGATAACCAAATGAGGGGAATTGCTTCTGGGTAGCTTTTTAAAAGACCAATTAAGAAAATGGACTCTGAATTCTATTTTAATAATTTTGATATCTTTATGTATAAGTGAATTCCAAAAACGCCCATATCCCCGGACATAGCCCGGGTATTTGACCCGACATGTGTCCCTCGCGGTGGGACATTTGACTACCGGCTTAACACTGGTAGGCGGTCGCCAGCTAAAGGGTTTCGCGCTTCTTTTGCGCGCAAATTTTCATACACTTCGGGAACCGCTTCGCTCCCTTCGCTTCAAGATTACCCGTAGGTTTTCCATTGTTGACTTAATATACGGTTGATATGCCTTTATTCAAAGTTTAGTTCGCCAACATAAAATATCGGAAAAGAGTGTACGGATTTGGCTTGTTTATTATGAGCGGGAGGCTTCACTGGGTAACGAGTGATTTGCTATAGATTTACACTTGATTTGCCCTTTTTGAGGCCCTGACGGTGGGGCATTTGGCAGTCTAAACTGAAAACACAGAGGCGCATTTGACCTATATTTTTCAAAAAAGTCAAATGCCCGGGGACTTTCCCGGAGGGGAATTGACTGACACACTATGGTTTCGCTCTTAGCTTATTTAGTTTCCTTTTGTAATTTTTATAGTTTGCTAATCATGTGAATTTTAGGTTTTAGTATTTACTTACTAATTTTGAGACCATCACATGCACATCAGCAATTTTGTAATTTAGTTATCGTATATAAATAAATAGTTTATTATTATTATTATTATTATTATTATTGTTATTGTTATTGTTATTGTTATTGTTATTGTTATTAACATTGTTTAGACAGTCCAGTCTGGGTTAGTCTCCTACGCAGCCGTTCTTTGTCTCGTCACCCAAAGCTCCTCGCCACTAACGGCTGCTGAAAACCGAACCACATTCCTTTCCCGACTATTAGCCAATCAGGATCAGCCTTCCATTTTATGGAAAGTGTACGCGCCAATTCCTCAGTTCGGCGTACATCCAATCACAGCCTAGTTTATATCGGTGTCCAGCGTGCGCTAACAATGGACTACAGTGGAGTGATTGGAAACGGTTAGCGTTTTGTTTACGTTTTTACTAGGATACTAGATCTTTACCAGTAACTGCACTTGACTTTGTTCCCGAGTAGACGAGTTTGGTGTTGAGGTTAATCGTGGACGAAGTGAATGTGACAATTTTTTCGGGACTTGTCATATTTTGATTTGGTAATACACTCAACACTTGATTGTAAGCTTCGTGTCTTTGAATCGGAGATAGAAAGCCAGGAACGTAAGTCATAGGCGGCCTAGTCCCGCTTTTAGGAGTCAATAGGAGAAGAAATACGAGCGCTAGCTTTGCCTTTTCCAAATTGCAGTGATTTAGATGCTTTCGCTCAGTCAGTCACGGAAACGTTTTCGCGGACAGTCTCTCCATCGGGAATATTTCGTATCTCTTCCGTAGCTCGTAGGAATCGCTTTGCTCTTGGACATTCCCTTTTACTGAAGACTTCCTCTCTTTCTCGTTGAATTTCTTTTTACGAAGCCCGTTGGAACTTTGTCAACCGCTTGTAGCAAACATTTCTGGGCTAGATTACAGGATACCCGGCCACATCATTTACAGATAACGTCCACTGCAAATAAACAATTCGCTGCTGTTTGAAAAACACCTCACATCCACAACGATTGAATGATTTGTTGACAATTGAGTGAACTTTTGCCTGTATCAGTATTTATCGTGATTTGCATTGCCGACGGCGATGATCACGTAAAACACTATGGACAATCTTCTTAGGAATTGTTCCATCCGTGACCAGAGTCCGTGGCATCGCTGACAGAATGAAAAGCATGCTGTTTCCTCTGACGTCATTGTCATTTTTGTGATACCTGATTGGTTAATTCGTTAGACCGCAAACACAAAGGGAAAGGAATGTGGTTCGGTTTTCGGCAGCCGTTAAGCCTGGTTCATACGTGCGACGCAAATGCAAGTGCAAATGCAAGGAAATACACGTGTGAACTACCGTAACGCAAATGCAAATGAAAGCGCAAGCGCCGACGCAAGAAATGCAAAAATTTTCATTTTCTTGCGCTTGCATTTGCGCTTGCATTTGTATTTCACACGTGTGAACCGGGGCAACGCAAACGCAAATGCAAACGCAAGGTAAGAAAACACTTGTTCCATGCCTCCACGGTTGAAGTTGAACCCAAGATGGCGTCTTCCACGGGTGCGGGTTCGGTTGGGGATTTCTCACTGTTTTTTTTAATTCCGTTTAAAGCAACAAACCCATAACATGAAATATTAAAACACATAAGGGACACCCCCTTTTACCCAGCGTGGTTTATTTCCCCCTGCCAGTTTTAATATCAAGGTGGCACCTTCACATAGTAGGAACTAATCCTACTATATTCTAACGATATACTTTGTACACGATAAAAACGTCTGGACACGTCTTTTTTGTCTCTTTATCAGTCGGTAAGCGAAAAGCAGGAAAAGTAGTATTATCAAAACTTCCATCTCGTCCGCCATCTTGAAAAAGACTTCGACTGCGCTTGCGTATCTCACCTTCCTTGCGTTTGCGTTCGACGTGTAAACGTCGTTTGCATTTGCGCTTGCGCTTGCACTTGCATTTGCATTTGCGTCGCACGTGTGAACCAGCCCTTAGTGGCGAGGAACGTTGCGTGACGAGACAAAGAACGGCCGCGTAGGAGACTAAGTCTGGGTCGACTGATACCGAATTTTTAGTCAGTGCTAATATCATGTAATCACTGATAAATCAGTACTTTCAGACCTGTCTCGTGTTATGCAAACTTACTTTTAACCTTCAAGCCTTAGTGGTGACCAGCTTGGAATTTTTACTCGCAATGTCTCTAATTCATGGAACGTGCAGGTTAAGAGAATAAAAGATAACTGGTAGTCTCTACGCAAAGTCTGTCGTTTTTCCAGCGATACAGCGAAAACTAAACATGCAAGTTCTTCATGCTGGTCGTAATGGGTTAACACAGTCAAAGCCCATAACTAGGAGCGTCCAACTCCCATACTAAGCCTATGTCACGGCATTTTTACAGACCGATCTATTTTTAGACTATCTTTTCCCGCGAAAAAGGGCAACGAGGACGGTAACGGCCACGAGAGCGCCACATAACAATAGTTTTAATGAGCGAAACACAAAGGCTCTGCACGTGCAGATTTTTGTGGCACGTGCAGCGGCTTGTGATTGGTCATTGGGGCTCCTGCGGGAATCTGATATTGGCGGGAAATCCAATCTAAAAATAAATCGGTCTGTGAAAACGCCGTGACAGGAATATAGGGCAGTTATACACTCCTAGTGATGGGCTCCTGCACAGTGATATGATACTCGATGAATGAGACTTCTTACAGAAATGTGCAGTGTACATTTGAATATGAATATGATAAACGTGAAATGGGAACTATCCAAAAAACGAACAACCAACCAAACAAATAAAAACAAAAAGGTAACCCAACGTAGTTGACTTAAGGGGGACTTAACGTGAATTGGAGGGAAATGTTAAGGAGGTTAAAGAAGGATTGAAACACCAACAGACAGTTGACACCCCACAAGGGCATTGCAGGTTGCTGGGGGAACTGTTTGGTGTCCGTCTACTAATTTCTAACTTCAAATTCCAATTTTAAACCTTCATTAAATCTTCAAAATTTCCTATTTCCCACAATTTAACAAATCCTTTGAGAAAAATTCTCTCTTCCCAAATATACCCAAAAATCACCAAAATTCACAAAATATTCCACAACTTCGTGGGATGAGTATGGCAAGCCAAATGTAGCAATATTCAACTCATCTAATTTTATATTCAGTTATGTATTTTGTTTTCAACTATTGGTTTAATATTCAACTTTTATTCAACCTTCAACACATCATTCAACATTCAACTATTTATTCAACATTCAACTAGTCATTCAACATTCAACACATCATTCAACATTCAACTATTCATTCAACATTCAACGCATCATTCAACATTCAACTATTGATTCAACATTCAACTATTGATTTAACATTCAACTATTGATTTAATATTCAACTATTCATTCAACATTCAACGCATCATTCAACATTCAACTATTCATTCAACATTCAACACATCATTCAACATTCAACTATTCATTCAACATTCAACTATTGATTTAACATTCAACTATTGATTTAATATTCAACTATTCATTCAACATTCAACGCATCATTCAACATTCAACTATTCATTCAACATTCAACACATCATTCAACATTCAACTATTCATTCAACATATAACGCATCATTCAACATTCAACGAGTCATTCAACCGGTCAGTATAAAAGATGGACTGTGGACTGCGGACCCGGACTGCGGACTGGGTATAAAACGCGGACTGAGTATAGAATGAGGACTGAAGGCTGCAGACTAGGTACAAAACAATGTACAAAAGGAGGGTGTAGTCATGGCCCACCCTATGGCCTCCCGGCGGTTTTTTTTTTTTTTACTCAGTTCATCCTGTGTGAACTGAACGTTTTCCATCAACACTCCCTGTCATACCAACGACTCTCTTGGTGGCGGTTCGCTCAAAATTTTCAGTGTTAAAAAGACTCGTGGTAGATTGGAATCAGGAAAACCAGAATGCCGTATAAATACAACTTTCGGGCAGCTATCAAGAGGCTATGGTCCTATTCCGTGCAGATCATCCAGCGAACTGGGTCCCAGTTTCTGTCGCTTGCGTGAACCCGCGATGACTGAAGAATCCAAACCAGCTTGAAATAGTGTAGCATCCAAGCATGTAATACACCTGCCCGTAGCCTTTATATGAGCATAGGGATTTTTAATTACTTGAAACCGGCGAACGAGATATCAAAGTTAAATTCATGTTAAGCGGCTAAAAAGCGATGTTTAGGTTAAATTCCGGCTTAAATTTACTGCTGTGGATATTTCGTTGATTTGTGGCGCAATCAGGTAACGTTAGTATCCTAGAACTGGATTCACTTAACTTCTAAGTGAGTCAAACGAGTAGAGTTTCTAAAACTATGGAGTAGTGCTTGTAACACTTTTTATTTGATCTGCTTTCAAAGACACGTCACACGTTCTGCACTCCCAAAGAAAACGAAAAGAGCCAGTTAATAAATGTTCAGAACACACCGCCGCCAAACTCGAGCATTTCGTCTCTCCTCCCCAACCCCATTATGAATGGCAACATCAAAAGAGTCATGAATTAAAGAAGACATTTCATTGCAGTTGGTTAAAGAACCCAGACGAAATGTTGTCAAGATATATCAGTTTTATTGCAATGCTGCATTGAAATGGACAGTTTAAACTCCTCTAGTTAATAATACTAAATTACATTCTTGCTCCCTGGATAAGTAAACCTAACATAAGCTGTTAAACTATTTTTGCGGTTAGGTTTGTTTGTTTGCTTTGACATTCCCTTCACATCTCAGTAACTGTTGTTAGTCGGCTTTCGATCAAGCGGGCTGCAGGTTGATAATCATCTAACCTTGATGGCTTGCCTGGGTACTTTCTCTTTTACTGACCCTTATGTTTTGTTCACAAGTTTGAAAACTGGCATGAGAACATCATTATCAGCTTAACCGCGTTGTGCCAGGATTCTAGCATTTTAGATTTTCTACTATGTGTATTGAAAAGAAAGTTTGCCCATATATCATTTTGCTGTTTAAGTACAAGACCTGCTTAGAAATTCGGAGTGGTGCTGAAAACGGTTGTTTTTCTCAAAGTATAAAACTGAAAAAGTATAGTTCCTTTAGTTTTCCGGCGTTGGAAAGCGGAGGGTGAAAACGACGTTAAATTGATCCAAATAACGGCAGTAAGTATATTCGGAAAGTCAGCCAATTCGGCAATAAGATTCTGTCCTCTAAGACTTTCCGAGACTTCGATTCAACTAAAGAATCTGAACAGATCAGTCTGTTTTAGCGTACTCAAATCGCTTTTTAATTCAAAAGAAAAAAAACGATGTGCGAACATAAGATGAGATGTTTTCATTAACTATTTCTGGTCTAGCCAAGTACATTCTTATGTGTGTGTTTCTAAAATGGCAACACAAAACTACAAATTAAACAGAAACATAAAACTCACTGAAACCCCAACGGAACTTGAAGGCGGTGCCTTTTCCTAAAAACGTCTTCTAGTACCGTTTGAAACTTACGTAGCTTCCGAAAAGTTGAAGCGAAATTATGCAATACCGTATTCAGACGGAATTTTGATTTAAGCCGTGAGGAGTAACCAAAAACTTTGCAAATTAACAGTGACTAAAAATTAATTATCCGACAAGTTTTGCTGCCTTGAACATGTTCTTGCTTTGCTCGATTTCATCCAAATGTGTCTGACGCTTCAGCTTCATTTACTGCAAAAAAGAGTGTTTATATACAGCGTTGGTAATAACGATAATGATAATGACAATGATAATGATAATGATGATAGTGATAGTGATAGTGATAGTGATAGTGATAGTGATAGTGATAGTGATAGTGATAGTGATAGTGATAGTGACAGTGATAGTGATAGTGAGTGATAATGATAGTGATAATGATAATGATAGTGATAGTGATACACTGTAATGTTTGTTTCGTTAAACCATGCATGTTTCGTTAAACCATGCATGTGTTGTTACTCAAATGTGCACGTGCTTGCGCCCGTCATGGCGATTGACGTCATATCGTAATAAACAGAAAATTACTTTAAAGACCCTTGCTAATCTCTAGACATTTAACAATTGGTTCATGTGCCAGCGTGCGTTCATCGAGATATGAAGCACGCGGGAAGTTTGGAGAGCACGGAAGATGATCCAACAGTCTAGCTTCTATAGAGAGCTCTCCAAACTTCTCAAGTGCTCCATAACTCGCCATGAACGCACAGCTGACGCTTAATCAATTGTTTTATAACATTTTCAACGCGGTAGTTTAACACCTACGTCATCAGCGTGTATAATGGGAATTTGAAGCACGCTCGCGCAATTGAATTCAATTACATGAATTTGATAAGGCGTAAAACACAAACAGCGGAGATAAACACGGTAAGCCAACGCATTTCATATAGGCTTGACGTTTCGTATGCTAGGAAACATACATTTTGCGAAAGCAGTACACTTTTGAAAATGTATTTTGCCTAGCATACGAAACGTCAAATCTATATAAAATGCATTGATTAACCATGTTTATTTCCGCCGCTGTTTGTTTTATTTCTTATCAAGCTACGATGGCTTAACAACAAGAGTTAACACGAATTTACTAGCTATGTTATAATATCACTTAACGGTCAAGCAGGATGGATGCTTGTTGTGTAGAGGCAGGTTCTTATATACGTGAAGACTAAAGATGTCCATTAAAACATGCAAAAAAGGAAATAAAAACAACGACGTTCTTGGCGCATACCATGTGATTCATCTTCTCCAAGAAGGCTTGCGATCCATGCCTGTCTGTACTTGCCAGCCCTCTTACATCTGTCAGTATATTTGGTTTGGCCAGTTGTAACAGGTTCTGAAACAATAATATTTTTCCAAATAAGCAGCGATTTTGTGTATTTATTGCACAGATTTGACTGTCTCTTACTAAAGACATCATGGTTTTAAATCACGATCATTTAAAACGTGTGCTTGGTGCTAGCCAGAACATTAAAGGGTACTGTTTTCGGCATGACGTCTTGGTTCTAACATAACTAATGTCGACAGCCCGATACATACATACATACATACAACTTTATTTGTTTTAGCAGGTTACAAAAAAAGGCAGCATATGCTGATGTGGACCTGATTAGTTCAAAATGCGATTTTTATGAAAATATTTCACGTTAATCGTCGCAACTTTGTATTCTTATCTTCATTTGTTCATTTGTTGGCATTGCTTTCGGTTTATGTTATTCACAAAACGTGCTGCGTTTAAAATTCATTATCATCATCGTTATTCCTCCGCGCGCAGTGGCGCGTAGGGCGTCCTGATAGTTTTCCGTGACCAGTAGAGGCTCTTGAAGACAGATGGTCAGGTCATCGCCCAGCATCAAGCTGGAATGGGGACAAGTACCTTGAGAAGCACACAATGCTTCGCAAGCATCCCTTTCAAAATTCCAAACTTCCAATCATTTACGACGTAAAGTATTTGTGTTTGTTAGCCTGTTCTAAGCGTTCAGATAGCAAGCGTTGCGCGATAGTACCGGCAGAGCGAGGCGAAAGTAAAGCGGCGAAAAATGGAGGGGAGCTTGGCTTTTATTTTCGCCTCGCTCTGCCGGTGCTTTCGCGCCCCGCCTACTATCTGAACGCCTGGAGCAGGCTAGTGCTCGTTTTCTTATTGTACATTCTTGCGAAATGTGATGCTTTTGAGACGCATTATGATTCGAGCTCTCGACCATCAGAGCATGGATGACTACTGACAAGTTAAAGTTAAATGACGACAAAACTGAATTCTTAATAATCGGTACACGACAACAGCTTAGCAAAGTTCATATTGAGAAATTATCAGTCGGTGAGGTCAGCGTTGCGTTGCGTTGTCAGCGTTGTTTCGTGTTCCAAGAAACCTTGGAACTTGGTTTGATACCAACCTCAGCTTAGTGACGCACATTGTTAAGTCATCAGTGTAAGGCTGCTTTTTATCATTTGCATAATATAAGACCTATTAGGAAGTTTTTGACGATGGATTCTACCAAGGTGCTAGTGCATGCTTTCATAATGGGACGCATCGATTATTGTAACAGTCTTTTTTTATGGTTTACCGGCCACTCACATTAATAAGCTGCAACGAGTACAAAATGCAGCGGCTAGGCTAATCTGTTCAACTCCGCGCTTTGGCCACATAACTACCGCGTTATACTCTTTACATTGGTTATCAATTCAATTCAGAATTGATTTTAAAACAGTTTTCTGTTGAGTTTTAAAAGGTCTTGATAAAAGCAGACAAGTTAACACGCAACTGTAAGACCTACAATGTTTCGCCGAAGTTTTTGTGTTTTCAGCTGCCCAACACAAGCGGTCATGATGTCTTGGCAATTAGAAAACGTCTATTAAGAAGTGCCATTGCAAAACGGACCAAGGAGTACAAGAAACTTTTACTCGTGAAGGAAAAGTTATTTTCTGACATTGGTAACATTCTCAACAGTGTTGATTTCTACTTTCTTCAGAAATCGGTTAACTGCAATGTGAAGAAGGCGGTCGATAAGATCATAAACACACACACAAAGAAACTTGAAAAACTCACGCGGAATACCGTTCTTCCATTTACGTCAAATGAAACGGTCACCAACTTGTCTTCATGTATACTTACGTCAGAACAACTGGACGTACTAAAATTTGGCTTGACTAATTCAATTAGCCCACCTCGGATCAACAAATCGGACGTTTTCACTTGTTTTGAGCTTATACATGGGACTATGATCAAGCATCTCAAGGACACGAAACAAAGAGGTAAAGTTGTTGCGGACCTATCACACATGGCCAATTCACATGTCCTTATGCATCGACTTTCAGCTACCGATCTTAAAAAGCACAGAGTTCTTAAGGAACTAAGGAGAAATTCTAACATTGTGATTTGGAAGCCTGACAGGGGAAACGGCGTTGTAGTACTTGATAGATCTGACTATGACAGTGGTGTCTTCAAAATAATCAGTGATCCCACCAAATTCAAGCCAATTAACGAAGATCCCACCTTGTTACGTGAAAGTCAGCTCCAACGATTTCTTAGGAAAATGAAAACTAAGGGACATTCGGATCCCAACGTGTACGCTAAAATGTACCCTTCCGGTTCCTATTCTGCCAGGATTTATGGACTCCCCAAGATGCACAAGCAGCGCGGACCTAACTCAATGCCACCATTCAGACCTATAGTTTCGTCGATTGGGACCTATAATTATGAATTAGCTAAATATTTATGTACCCTCTTACAACCCCACACCCCTTCTAACTACTGCACTAAGGATAGTTTTACATTTGTCAATGACATTCAGGGACTACCAATATCAGGTAAATATTTGGTGTCATTTGACGTTGAAAGCTTATTTACCAGCATACCCCTATATAAATGCATTGATCTAGCAGTTCGGTACATCAAGGAGGGAAATACCTATATTAAGATAAGTGAAACAGAGCTTAAAACTCTTCCGTTTTGCCTCGGCTCAAACACATTTTTTGTTCAAGGGTTCTTTTTGTGATCAGGTGGATGGTGTATCCATGGGCTCGTCCCTTGCCCCTGTTTTGGCTTTCATGGGTCACAATGAGAATGCTTGGATAGAAAACTATAAGGCCTCAAAGATTTTATTCTACCGACGATATGTCGACGACACGTTTTGCGTATTTGAGAATGAGCAGGATGCTGTTTCGTTCTATAATTATCTCAATTCTCAACATCCTAACATACGTTTTACTATGGAGAAAGAAGTAGATCATAAATTAGCTTTCTTGGATGTCCTAGTTCATAACGATCCTCTAAATCTTCCGACGTCCGTTTTCCGCAAGAAAACTTTGACAGATCTCCTTACCAACTATTTCAGTTTTACTGCATTCTCCAACAAAATTGGTCTTGTTGGAACGCTGGTTGACAGGGTGTACAAAATTAACAACTCTTGGCTGGGCTTTCATAATGACATAAAGAATCTCATTTTTATTTTACGAAAAAACCTCTTCCCTGTTAATATTATAGAGAGGGTTGTCAATCACTGAATGCGTTAATGGAACTCGAAACCGCCTTTCAGATAACGCACAGGTTCAGCCATCGGTTTTATCTTACTACTTTAAGTTACCTTATGTAGGTCCCTTTTCTATGGAAGCGCAGAAAAGATTACGGAAACTCATTCAACGTTACTGTGCCAATATTGAAATCAAGTTGTTTTTTTTTCTTCTCTCTAAGTCGGTAGTATGTTTAGTGTGAAGGATCCTGTGCCTTTTATCTCCGTTCGCGTGTTGTTTACAAATTTTCTTGTGCAGATATAATGCCTGTTACATCGACGAAACCAGCCGACATCTCTCAACACGCATTCGTGAACATCTGAGTAGGGACAGGAACTCGCACATTTTTCAGCATTTACAACAGTCTGGGACATGCCGCAGACTTTGTTCAATGAGGTGCTTTTCTATTTTGGATTCTGCACCAAATAGATTTCAGCTAATTTTAAAAGAAGCCGCTCATAACCGCTGTGAAAATCCCACGTTAAACAAGCAGCTTAAACATGCCGAGCTGACTCTTTCTTTCTGACGTGGTTTCCCATTGCGTTAGTCCTTTTGTTATTTATTTTTACTTACTATGACAATTTTGTGCAATAGCTGTAATTATTTTGTTGTTTATACTTAGTCTCTCTATGTACATCCTACTTCATAAAATGTATTGTCCCAGGTCTCGCGCATTTAGTATTGCCCGTTAATTTTTAAAATATTGTACGCGTCAATGGTAGTATAAATTCAATTCACAACTGTAAACTATCTCACAACTGATGATGATCGTTGAACGATCGAAACTAAGTCTAAATTGAAGACATTTTTATTTAAGGTAGCTTACTCTATGAATAGCTCGTGATATTTTATAGACTTTTATTATACCCAGAATTGTAAATAACTCTTTTGAACTTTGTTTAATTTGTTTAATTTTTAACTGTTTTTTTTTTATTTGTAAGGCGCATTTGATCATATTCACATGTTAATTTGCGCCTACGAAATATTAATTTTATTATTATTATTATTATTATTATTATTATTATTATTATTCCAAGGCTTCGTAGCAGCACGAAGTAAGAAATCGCTTTAATGAACCACACGATATTTTTGAAGTTCACTCTGTTACACTATTTATTGTTCATTTTCATTTTATTCTCTACTGTACAACTGACGATGGATGATGTCTCATCCGAAACATGTTTTCATTAAAAAATGAACTTCAAAAATATCGTGTGGTTCATTAAAGCGATTTATTATTATTATTATTATTATTATTATTATTATTATTATTATTATTATTATTATTATTAGTGAAGTACTAATGTAATCAAGTAAAATTACCGCACTCCATCGGAAGCACTTTGTTATTTCCCGGACGACATTTCCTTCTTTCTGCGGTTTGTTTCCGTTTTTTGTCCATACATTGTTCTTGGCAGGAAGTAACGTTTGAACCATCAACAGTACATTCCAACGCACCAATACCTTCACTGCTGCTGGAGCCTGCGGTCATTGCCATTGTTTCACCGCAAGGGTCATCGCAAAGTAAGGAATCTGGTAACGGACTTGAGCCTGTGGACTCTCTAAAATCTTCATCAGCAGGACTTGATCCTGCGGACTCTCTAAAATCTTCGTCAGCAGGCAGCTCTGAGTCATTCTCGAACTTACAAACCAGCATGCTCTAAAAGGAAAACAAATCGTGGTGTCTTCGAGTTAAAGTAACAAGGGCTTGTCAGTATGGCTCACAGCAGGTTTAAATTCAGTACTAGCCTCAAATTCACAATATGATCTCAGAATCAAGTGGTAAGGACGCCAAATTCCAATTGGAAAATCTTGGCTTTAACCTATCCTGAAGTTCTATAAATCTTTAAAATGTTGACATTGTCGCGGCACAATTGGAGAAGGTACAAAACTTGCACGGATTGAAACTTTACCAGTATACCGCTTAGATCCGTAGCCAGTATTACAGTATTATTATTCAACACACTGTGGCAATGCCCAAAAATGGTCATGGCGCGCTCAATACACAACAAATATCCTGTGTTTGTGTAAATCTACTAGCGTTCTATCACGAATGCCGTTCTCTGATTGGCTATGCTATTCGCTATCTATTCTGTGCTAGATAGTGAGTAGCGGCTATCACCAAAATGGCGGCCGCTTCTCCGCGTTTTCGAAATGTCAGCGAGGAGGATTTAGATAATTTAATTGTTTAGTTTGAACGACTAGTAGATTTATACTAAAACAATTAGATTATTCGCTCTCGATTTCTTTGCGTGAAAGCTGATTCGGGCCGCGCCCTCATCAGCTATCACGCGATAGAAATCTCGAGCTCATAATCTAATTGTTAAATATGTGTAATTTTGTGTGTAGCGAAAGAAAAATGGCGGCTTTTCCAGCTTTTTTGCAATAAACACCGAAAATTGCACTTGTCATTAATGTGTTGAATAATAAAACAATTATCCTGCTTGATTTTAGCCAACTCAGCTTACGGCCTCGTCGGCCAAGTATCAGGCGATATTCCGCGCGATTTCGCAGGATAATTCAGTGTTCATTACTTCATACACTGTTTTAAAATCAAGTAACTTAAATAATGGCGATGATTATGATTATGATGTTGATGTACAGGAAACTAATGCTCTCGAGGTAGCAGTGGGATCTCAGAACCAAGCAGTAGCGACAAACAGTAGACAAAAGAGCGAGATTCTATCATGGAAGGTTGGTATTACTCACACCATGTATACACTTCTTCGGCGTGAAACTCACACAGATCCAAACCGTTCATGGTTTAACTCTTACCTTCATTTCAATTTCTTCTTTTGACTGCACGTAATTTTTGCCGCCTTTCTCGAAAATTAATTGATGCATGCTTCCAACCTCTTCAAGTACGTCTGTGTGATGATCGCGCTCGTTTTCTTCCGGAGTACCAGTATCACCTAATTTTATACCACATGCGTTATCAGCATAAGCATCACCATCTTCTTGAGTCGGTGTTGCAGTTGTCTTCTCTTCGTCGCCGTTGGTTGATGCAGCGTCTTCGTCATCACAAACATGCTGAAAAAGTGCGCATGACCAAACGTTGGAGTTGCTGATACATCACCCCCTCCCACCTGTTGGGCTGCACCTCATTAGAACCACTAATTTCAATGGATCTTTATAGGCTGCACGTCTATTGGTTTAGGGCTCGGTTCTACTGTTTTTTTTTAACCAATCCTGTGAGGTCTTGCAAATGTTGCAGATCGCCCCTAAATAACACTTGAAGTGTGATGTGCCAGAAATTATGATTCTGATAATGATCGTGGTGAAGGTGATAATAAAAATTTTTCAAGAAGGATAAATATACAGCTGTTTAAGAAATTTTTGTAAGAGTAACGGCCTATTACCATGCGGTCCTCGTTTTCTGGTGATTGAACTTCCATTTCTAGCCCCGTTGTTGTCTCTGGGGTGACTCTTCTTTTCCGTGCAGCTTTATAGCGGACAAAGATTAAAACAGCAACGAGCGACACCAAGAGAGCGCTCCCCACACAAGAGAGTACTACGACAAGAAGGGAGGACTTTGGCTCCGCTGTAGCAAAAAATACAAAACGAAAACCAAATTGATCTAGCTTTCAGTTTAAGCAGAAAAAGCTCAAAATTATAAATAGTTAGCATTATGGCTGCTAAAACATGCTTTTTTTATAGAGTGTTTTCAGTCACGCAAGTAAAACTATAAAATCATCAATCATTCAATAGATAAAGTCAGGAAATTGTGATATAATAGAAGGGTAATAAATAAACAACTTGCCAAAGTCTCAGTCTCGAGTTATTCGGCAAAATTTACCACTCAAAATTATAGTATATTGTATGGAAACGCCATCTTGGCGTCCCTCTGAGGGACTCCAAAATGGCGGTCGGAAACGAGTTAAAACATATGTTTCTTACCTCAGCTATCTCAAAGGCTTTTTTGTCTCTGTTGAGCTTTCAAACATTCACATAGACGCTTCTCTTATCATGTTGGCTTTTCAAGCCTCAAAAGCACACGGTGAATCGATGTTTTCATGTAAGTGTCATGTTTGTGAGCAGAATCTTTATGACACTCACCGTGAAAAACTCTAAAATTCAAACTGCCCTATTTTCAAACCAAAGCAAGCTACCGAGCTGAAAACATGCAAGTTGATACATTTCTAAAATGTCTTTTACGTGATGAAGATAAAAATGCAAAAGGTTGTTTACTTTTGAATTTTAGCTTTTTATGACGCCACGTGAAAACCCTCTATTGTAATTGGTTTGAGTTAATTCAATCAGTACCTTTACAACTGTTTTTCCCTGGACATAAGGTGGTTTTAGCTTCATACTTTTCCCGTCCACCAAGTGGTACATTGTTCATGGAAGGGTAAAAAAATATGTCTTCCTTTTCTGCACCTTCGCAACTCAGCACATACTCATCGCCTGACCCGTCATTCTTTATGGCCGTTGAACACATCAGAAACCTGAGCGACTGTGGTTTCGCCTTTGAGGAGTACTGAACTGATATCGGTGCGGGATTCTTGTTGATCCTCTGGACAAATTTAATGGGGTTTTTGAAGCGGTCTTTTAGCACCACGACGAAGGTGAACGCTCCCTTCTTAGTGAAGTCTGTGGTAATGTCTTCAACAGAACTTTTTATGGCATCGACAGGATCTAACGCACATAAATAAAAATGCCACTTTTAGGAAGAAAAGAAAACTGTTAAAATAAGAGGAGTGTGTGCCGGATTCTATAATCTTAGCAGAGTGCTTTCAAAATTCTCTACAAAATATTAAGCACGTAATGATTTAACTGAAATTTTTATTTGGTACCAGTGTCGTTATTGATCGATGTGGCCCTTTAATCAATTTTATTTCTTCGTAAAATCCTATGAGACAGTTAAAGTTTAGACTGTAAGATAGAGTGTATGAAGATTATGAGCTCGAGATTTCTATCGCGTGATAGCTGGTGAGTGCGCAGCCCGAATCAGCTATCACGGATAGAAATCGAGAGCGAATAATCTAATTGTTTTAGTATAAATCTACTAGTCGTTCAAAACTAAGCAAGTAAATTATCCAAATTCTCCTCACAGACACTTCGAAAACGCGAAGAAGCGGGCGCCATTTTGTTGACAACCGCTACTCACTATCTATCACAGCATAGATAGCGAGTAGCGTAGCCAATCAGAGAACGGCATTCGTGATAGAACGCTAGTAGATTTATACTATGATATGATACGATACGTATACGATACGATGCGATACGATGTGATGTGGTGTGATGTGATGTGATGTGATGTGAAGTAATATATGATGTGATTATCTTAGTGTCGGCTCGCTGCACTTATCTTTTGCTTACACTGTATGCTAATCTTAGAGTCAGCCCATTCCACCAGCCTGTTACTTAATGTCAAACCAACTCTGAGCAGGGTGTTGGGTGGATACTCAGGCACAAAGCATGATACAACTGAATCCCTACAGATCCCCTGTTGGGTCTTCTTTGTTCCATTAGCCGTCTGAAACCTGACGAAATACTGCATCCAGTCTTCACAGGAGATGCCGCTGACAGTCAAATGGACATGTTGCGCAGGCGAGACAATCGATGGAGTGATGTTTGATACTTTGAATGGCTCTGGAATGCAAACGGATCGTAATCTTAGGAAATGCAGCTTACTGCTAACCCGTGAATGGAGAAAGGTTATTTCGCAGTATTTTATTTCCTGCAGTGCTGTTTCTTGCGCTGTATAAGGTAATTCTTTACCACTTTAGTGAATCAGGAATCTTCAGTAAGAGCTTACTATTGATGTCTTTAATTCAAAAGGCCTATTTTACTCATGTGAATGCGCTGTGAGCGCATGAGTTAAAGGTTTTGCCTCCCTTTTTCGTTTTCTCGGGTCGCATTGTCATTTCATGCAAATTTGTCCTCGCATCTAGCACAGAGTAGTATATACAAATTTATGCTGATGCATGAGCATGGATATAGGCCTCTAAGAAGCTTCGGTATCAATTCATAATACTCGTGTCTTGATGTACTGAAATGATTGCCTTGCGTGATATGGATAAATGACACTCATTCCCATCAATTACTGCAATTTGTCCTGCCACTTTTGTCTCACTTATTTTGTCGGTCGCACCTCGAGGAGCTATTTTGTACGAACATTTTGTTTTTTACGGTCGTACAAGGTGGTTTGCACTTTTCAGAGACGGTGCCTAGAATTTTCAAGCACGAGCATTAAAATGAAACCTGTACCAGTCTACCAAAGTCCGTGTAATTATTTTTAAAATAAATAAATGAATCGACTTTGTTTAACGAGGGTGACACTTTACAGTAATTCAACCAACAAACCTGTGGCCCTCGAAATTCCGGATCGAATTGTAATTTGGAAATGCTGGTTTTTCAGGCGACAGGAAAACCGGAGTACCCGGAGAAAAACCTCTCGGAGCAGAGTAGAAAACCAACAACGAACTCAACCCACATATGACGCCGAGTCCGGGAATCGAAAGCGGGCCACACTGGTGGGAGGCGTGTGCTCTCACCACTACGCCATCCCTGCTCCCCTAAAACGTAGGAACAAAATAAGCTGTTTATTCAGTGAAAAAAATTCGGAAGAAACGTCATAAAACTTTGATTCCAAACGGTTCTTAGTCGCAAAATGGAAGGTCTAAATAGAATATCTCTTTTCCTCATAAGGTATGTTTGTTCGAAATATCAGTAATAAAGCCCTTTTAAATACTTAAATGCCAGATTTCCGTACCCCTTCATATACTTCGACCCGTGAAATCCCTACCCTTTTATATACCTGAAGCGTGAAAAAGGTGCCCCTTTCGGGCGGAGCCTCACCGTATAGGCCATTATAGGGAGTACACGAGGAGCCGCAAGTAGGAAAATTTTTGTCCCGACGTTAATTGGCTTTATTTTCTGACACCTAATCTCGTTGAAAGGTAACTCTGAAGATAAAAGCAACCGCTTGGATGAGCAAGACACCTTTGATGGGAGAGGTTGTCACATCAGAACATCAACACTTTGATCATAAATTGTCCATGATGACTGGGATGATTCAGTTGTGACTACGAACCTTGCGTGTTGGATAAACTGTCACACCGGATTTTCGCTAGCTTAGCATCGTACGGCGAATGAACCGTCCGACTACGCTGGCTAGTATTTCCCAGATTGCGTCACAAAAATAAATAAAATAAAATGAAATAAAAATAAATAAAGTTTTTGACAAACCACATCTGCATGTTATTTCAACTTTTGTCCCGACGTTAATTGGCTTTAAATTCTGACACCTAATTTCGTTGAAAGGTAAATCTGAAGTATTTCCCAGATTACATCATAAAAAGAAATAAAATAAAATGAAATAAAAATGAATAAAGTTTCGACAAACCACATCTGTTATGCATGGCGTGTGTTCCCATATCGAAATTCCTCGCGCCTTCCACGAAACCGCGCGTCTATTATTTTATTCCCGCTTCCTATTATTTTCAAACAGCTAACTTCTACTGCCCTTGCAATGATAAAATCCAAAGGTAGATGCTTGGGAAGCAAAAGACACCAATACATTGCACAGTACTGCTGCTGTATTTCAATGGTTTACTCAGTGTTGAACAAGGTTGAGTCGCGCAATAAACAAACTCGTTGAGCACGTGTTTCCCTGAGAGCTGTCAATCTCTTATGAGAAAGATGAGACAGCCTGTAGCATGTAGTCACGTAAAGTAATTTTTCCAACAAAAGACATTATCTAGTTATTTGAAAACCAGAATAAAAAACAAAAATTTCAAAGAAGTAAGTTCAGGCATTATAAATCATATTTTCCAGCCATAATCGATCGTTCCCATACCATTTTTACTGTTTTGGGACGTCTACAAGTAGTTAATATAAGTAAGTTATCAACTAATTTTAACCAAAAAGTTCAAAAGGCGCCAGTTTTATGCGGTATTTCGGAAGTGGGCACTCGAAATGCTGTTTCGGCAAGTCTCCGTACAGCGCAAAGCCTGATTCAAGGAAAAGTTGGTATGTCCTGAAAGAAGAAATTTGCGGCTCAGCATTTCGAAAATAGAGTCACGGTGAAGAGAGGCCTCGAAGCTCTTGTGCCGGATGTGCTCAACCTTATTTACAGCAATTCCGTGTCCTCGACTAGGTCCTTCTTTACTTCAAACTGGAATCGAAAATCCCTAATGCAGGATAGCAAACCATGATGAATCTAACAAAGTTAGGAAGAACAGTGGTGAGTTAAAGCAAATTGTTACCGTGTATATTGATTATCTACTGCTTTCTTGGGGAGACAGACGTTTCATTTTCTCAAAAGATCTTCGAGCACGCGAACGAAAATGTAAGCCGCCAGACATGGCCGGGACGCAAGAGGGTGGGGGTGAGGAGACAAAATTTATTTTCCTCACACTCGTTAAACTGATCTTCGCAGAAAAACAAAAAAAGTATGTGGACAGACTAGACAGTAGCACTGAGCCATTCAAGAGCAAATAATCCGTTGTTTAGATGGCCTTAAACTTCAACTAACCACAATTGTTTGTAACCTCGCATATAACTGAGAGTAACAATTATAATAACCACTCCACCATTCTAACAAACTTGTAACTTCGTGGGTAGCATATAGTTACCTGAGAGTCGCAAGTTAATAACCGTTCCACCATTCTAACAAAATTGTAACCTTGTGGGTAGCACATACCTGAGAGTTGCAAGTTAATAACCACTCCACCATTCTAACAAAATTGTAACTTCGTGGGTAGCATATACCTGAGAGTTGCAAGTTAATAAGCGCTCCACCATTCTAAAAAACTTGTAACTTCGTGTGCAGCATATACCTGAGAGTTGCAAGTTAATAACCGCTCCACCATTCTAACAAAATTGTAACCTTGTGGGTAGCACATACCTGAGAGTTGCAAGTTAATAACCACTCCACCATTCTAACAAACTTGTAACTTCGTGGGTAGCACATACCTGAGAGTTGCAAGTTAATAACCGTTCCACCATTCTAACAAAATTGTAACCTTGTGGGTAGCACATACCTGAGAGTTGCAAGTTAATAACCACTCCACCATTCTAACAAACTTGTAACTTCGTGGGTAGCACATACCTGAGAGTTGCAAGTTAATAACCGTTCCACCATTCTAACAAAATTGTAACTTCGTGGGTAGCATATACCTGAGGGTTGCAAGTTAATAACCGCTCCACCATTCTAACAAAATTGTGACTTCGTGGATAGCATATACCTGAGAGTTGCAAGTTAATAACCGCTCCACCATTCTAACAAAATTGTAACTTCGTGGGTAGCATATACCTGAGAGTTGCAAGTTAATAACCGCTCCACCATTCTAACAAACTTGTTAGTTCGTGGGTAGCATATACTCGAGTGTCAAGTTGCTTTTTGATCTTAATGTTGGATCAGTTGTCAGAGAAACTCTTAAAAGTTTATCATCTCAAGGTAGCAAATTTTTTTTCCTGGGAATGCGCAGTGGCAGATGTACAAAGGACAAATACAGTGGATGGAAACAATTGCTTAATGATTATTTGGCTTCCTGTTATTCACTGACTCGTTATTTCCCTCGTCATTGGTCATTCAACCGGCAATCATTCACCCTGCTTCAAAAAAACTATTTCTGTCTCATGGAAACGATGTCCCGTCTTCTCTGCATGCTTAGTTAAAGATCTGAGCGTTGTAAACCCACGCAGGCAAGTTACACATTTTCGTTTTAAACGACGCCGGCATTTCAAAACAAAAGGCAAATGTTACAGATCACATTATCCCGTTATTTAAATGCCTAACAAAATTAAGTCATCATTTAATAAAATTGCAATGAGCAGTGTCCGCGCGAGAAGCGTAAAGCGTTTGGTGCCAGAAGTATGACCGAAAAAAAAAAATTTCTTCCGAACCGTGTATAAATATATTTCAGTCGTAAAAATTCGAAACTCCGCTTTTATTTACATTTTCACTCAAAAAGCGAAGTAGAAGTAGAAATTCGGTCAAACGATTCCGGTTGAATACCTCTTCGAACACCATTCATGAGACGAAAAGGACGTCAGCCAACAAACTGAAGTACCTTAAAATTTACGCATTTCTGTCAATTCTTGCTGTAATTACTTTGCGTTGCAACGCCTTTGGACACAATTACTTTTCTCATACTTAATTAAAGTCGCTTAACGACAGAGGAATGTCTCGTTGTTATTGACGTGTGGTTTGGGGATCCCGCGGTTCTTTAACACCTTCGATTCCGCTCACCAGGCAAAGGTATTCCTGGAATTTACCATTACGTTCCAAATTCTGTGATGTGCCGCATCTGCCCGTGCAAAAATTTCCCCTGATGCGGCTCCTCGTGTTCCTCCCCCTCCCCGGGTTCTGGCCGGCCTTTGATTCTCACTACTTACGAGAATTACAGTTAATGCATTATTACAAACCATGGAAGTAGAGAGGCTTCTTAGTTTTAAACAGCTTCCCATCAACGTCCAGATGAACAGATACTCTGTCGGTATTTTTTATGGGAGGTGTATCACACAAAATGAACCCATCTTCCATCCTTGCGGGAACTGAAATGTCTTTGAAGCGACACTGGAGGCTGGTGTTTGACGTCACGTTCAGATCTACGTTGGTTTTGAAAGTTAGCGTTGTGATTGCTCTTATGGGAACGACCGCTGGTTGGAAGGCTTGAATTTCCAACTGTGAAGCTAGCCGGAAAAATGAAGAAAAAAAATACTTTCAAAATGCATGTATGTGAACTAGGGCCCCTTTCACAGGTTGCTATCTAACCTGTCGAAACCAGTTGCCAGTATTGTATAATTGGCCGCAGAAACTTATGTTTGAATGAAAATCAGAATATTTGTCAAAGTACGCCGTCTTACCGCATTACGAAAGCTAAATAAATAGGGATAATAAGTCTGGCGTAAGATTTATGTGTTGCTCCTATGCAGCAGTTTGTTTTAGGTGCTTCTGAGGTTCGAAAGAGTGAAATAAATTCAAGAAGGCAGAAATCATACACAACACATGCGTACGGTCACCTTTTACGGGATGTCTAAAAACCTACAGTTCCAACAGATGAGTCGGTGGTGTGCCGGATACGCGAAAATCAAGAAAAGCTACTGAACGAACTCTGTAGCTATCTAGATCTCAAGACCACAGGTCTTTTCCTAATTTGACATTTCGTCTCCTGTAGGTATCCCTTTCAAAATGATACAATTATCTGGAGTAATTCCATCTCTACGCTTCATACGAGGAGGCAGATTCATAAACAATTCAACAAACGGATCTGTTGGGAAACCATTTTGATTCGTCAACGTTACGTACACCACAAGCTTCCCAAGCTCAAAATTCGACTCTGCATCAGCTTGTTTATATAGAGAATTGTATGGTAAAGTCGCCGGTTTGTAAAAAAAATGTGTAAATAACTATCTAATCAGAAATAAAGTTTTCCTACCTCAAATGTGTCGCGTACTTGTCTCTTGTGCCAATTTTGAAGCCATTCTGACGCCGTTTAGTGAAGTTATTCGAAATCGTTGTCTCTCCTTCTAAAAGAAGTAGAAGGCAGACCACTCTATCGATCGCATCAATCGCTGGCCAGACGTCACTCCACAGATCGCTCTCTCCTCGAAAGGAAAAGTCCCGAATCGCAATAAAACCAACAGTTCCATAAAGCCCAATAAATTTCACTACATCTACGTGTGCTTCGGCGTTCAAAAGGCTCGTGAAGAACGAAAAATTTGGCTTGAAGTTCGCCTCTTCGGCTTTCCTGATATGCTTTTGACCGACCTCGCGACAACGGCCGTTAACGCAAGGCTAAGTAGCTGGTTTCTGATTGGTCCATTTGAATTAAGTCACGCGCTGACAACACGACCCTCCACCGGAGGGAAAGGTTCATTTTGTCGCGAATCAAGTGTCACACTAGGGCTGCAGCTGGTTTGTAACCGTTACAGAGTTCACAACTATCAAGCAAATTTAGAACGATAACTATCTTATGCTGAAAATCTAATCTTATCCTTTTAAATTTGCTTGATAGTTGTGAACTCTGTAACGGTTACAAACCAGCTGCAGCCCTAGTGTGACACTTGATTCGCTACAAAATGTACTTTTCCCTCCGGTGGAGGATCGTGTTGTCAGCGCGTGACTTAATTCAAATGGACCAATCAGAAACCAGCTACTTGACCTTGCGTTAACGGCCGTTGTCGCGAGGTCGGTCACAAGCATATCAGGAAAGCCGAAGAGGCGAACTTCAAGCCAAATTTTTCGTTCTTCACGAGTCTTTTGAACGCCGAAGCACACGTAGATGGAGTGAAATTTATTGGGCTTTATGGAACTGTTGGTTTTATTGCGATTCGGGACTTTTCCTTTCGAGGAAAGAGCGATCTGTGGAGTGACGTCTGGCCAGCGATTGATGCGATCGATGGACTGCCTTCTACTTCTTTTAGAAGGAGAGACAACGATTTCGAAAAACTTCACTAAACGGCGTCAGAATGGCTTCAAAATCGGCACAAGAGACAAGTACGCGACACATTTGAGGTAGGAAAACTTTATTTCTGATTAGATAGTTATTTACACACTTTTTTTAGAAACCGGCGACTTTCCCATACAATTCTCTACATAAACAAGCTGATGCAGAGTCGAATTTTGAGCTTGGGAAGCCTGTGCGTACACAGGCGCCTCCGCACTTTTCAGCGTGTGGTTATAATGATACAGAATGATGAGGGCCATGGGATTGCTAAACAATTCTTGACCTTAAAAATATAAACACTGCACTGATATGGCGGTTGATGTGTGTCAAAATTAGTCTAGTAAAATTTATTGAGGGGTTTCCTGTATTTTGACTGTTGTCTTGTATTTTGATAGCCGACTGCTTTGTCATTTTGAGTGTGTTGCCATTCTGAGGCCGTTTTCATTTTGCGTATGTGCGCTCATTTTGAATGCGTTCTCATTTTGAGTGTGCTCACAGTCTGAGTGTACTCTCATTTTCAGCCAGCCAGTTCCTATTTTGAGTCCGTCCCCATTTCGAGAGTGCTCTCGTTTTTAGGGTGCTCTCATTTTGACTGTGTTCTCATTTTGAGTGTGTTCGCATTTTGACAGTATCCCAAGACCCCATGCGCGCTTTACTCGATCTCATTCCCCACTCTTCGAAGAGCAAAACAAGATGGCGCAAGTCAGCTCGCAAGGGTATGTTGGTGTACTAGAAGACATACGAAGGTCTTTGACCAGCGTGATATGGCAGTTACCATCTCCCGATGTAAGTGAAGAAACAATCGACTTTTTGATATATCGATTGGAGCAACTCTCACGGCATTTGTTGCGAATAATTCAAACTATGAATATGGGCACGCCAGAACAACTTCTTCTGGAAGACGTGACACGTTGTATCTCTTTGTTGTCAAACTGCAACAACTGTAATTTTCAACCAGCTCCTCAAGTCCCAACTGAAGAAGAAAGTCATGTAGGAAGACCTAAGTTTGTTATTCCACGTGAACAGTTAGAATACCTTTTGTCATATGACATTTCAGCAACAGATATTTCGAAGGCCCTTGGTGTATCTCGGAGCACTATACACAGGCGTTTACGCAGCATGTGTTTTACACAACTTTTGCCTGATTGCTGGTGAAGGAGACATTGAAGAATTCCTTGATCTGGATGATAATGGTGATGATGATGATGACCAATCTGAATGCCCTTTTCCAGTACCTAGACCATCAGCAGTTGCTAAGAGGAATCAAATGGTCATCTTTCTTGACCACTAAATATGGTTATTTCTCTGATCAATAATTTACTAAAAAAGTATGTGAATTTTCCATACTTCTCAGATTGTTGTAAAAAAGGTTGATCCTGATTTCTTTTTTGCAGTTTTCTAGATTAAAACAGTTGGCTTGCCACTAGAGTTGAGGGTCCCCCCAGGGGGGGTCTGTGTTCCCGTGTTCCCTTCAAAATTTTAACTCTGTTCCCTTGTTCCCGTCCAAAATTACACCTTGTTCCCTTGTTACCCTTTCAAGATTAAATTTTATCTCTTATTCTTTGCATATACATCCTAATTAACCAATCTGAACAAAACAAAATAACTGATTGAAGGTCACAGTGTTGCTGATAAATTTTGATCATTATTTCTAGAGCTAGAAACGGTCAGAGACGAGTAGACAAGAAAGATGGCAACAAAAACTTGCCAAAGAAATCAGAAAACAGCACAAAATCTTCTATCACCCCCACGTTTATGTAAAAAACGTAGGGCCTTGTAATTTTTTGTGTTTGTCCCCCTGTTCCCTAACCTATTTGATGTTCCCTTGTTCCCTACGATTTTTTTTGCTTTGTTCCCGTGTTCCCATTGCCAAATTTCCCATGTTCCCTTGTTCCCCAAAAACCCCTGGGGGACCCTCAGAGTTGTAGAAAACAGTTCTGCATAACAAAGTAAACAGATGGAAAATATAAATAAATAATTAGGCTTTTTGAGCCACTGCTCGTTTAAATAATTTCAGGAATGATGGGTAAATAATTGAGCTAATTGAATGGTTATGTTTTTTACTTTATTTACCGGAACGAAAAGTGTTTGCTAAAAAATTCTTGATCAACAAAGTTTCATTCCCTGTAATTTTTTTTTTCTCTATTCAAAATTTTATTTCTGTAAACAATTTAAATAAATAAAAATAAACTCTGACAATGTCAACTGAAAGCAAGACATACTTGCATGACACACAGTGATACATAATAAAGTTATCAAAAAAAACAATGGACAAACTGTTAGAAGTTGTGTATGTATAAGCTTACACCACTACTGACAAGAATTCCAGATAAATCAAGTGATTATTGTTTGATTTCCAGTTTTAGTTTTAAGAAAAAATTTATGACATACAGCTGTGTGGAGATCAACAAACTCAAACAACAAACCTGTACTTTCATACCCAGGCAAAGACAAAGGAATATTCATGGAAAATGTGCAAACATAGAGGTATATCAGCCTGGAAATATTTTCAAAACTCGAGTCTCCCATAAAAGAAGTCTCCAAAGCTTGCAGGGTAGATCACATCCAGAACACCTAGGATTGCTCCCAGAACATCAAAACAATCACAACTGTTTGAAGATATTCAGGGGACGATGCACATGCACGTTTGTATCAAGCAACTCGAAATTTCATTGAGAATCCTGCAGGCTTTCTTTGAAATCAGAGACAAGTAAACAAAAGATTAATAATTATGAACTAGTGGGGGAAAACGGAAAGTAACATACAAAGAGAGCGTTTCAAAAGTTCGTAATTTCGTGTTTAAAAATCATAAAACAGAATTTGAGGTTAAAGGCTTAGATATGTGCATTTTTTTTTTTAGTAAACTTACAGCGACCATTGATCAGGTAAGTTTTAACCGCTGAAATGTACACTTGGATCTAAAACGTTCACAATATCGCTCAGAAGTTAAAAGCTTCCATAAAGGTATTCTAACTGTTCACGTGGAATAACAAACTTAGGTCTTCCTACATGACTTTCTTCTTCAGTTGGGACTTGAGGAGCTGGTTGAAAATTACAGTTGTTGCAGTTTGACAACAAAGAGATACAACGTGTCACGTCTTCCAGAAGAAGTTGTTCTGGCGTGCCCATATTCATAGTTTGAATTATTCGCAACAAATGCCGTGAGAGTTGCTCCAATCGATATATCAAAAAGTCGATTGTTTCTTCACTTACATCGGGAGATGGTAACTGCCATATCACGCTGGTCAAAGACCTTCGTATGTCTTCTAGTACACCAACATACCCTTGCGAGCTGACTTGCGCCATCTTGTTTTGCTCTTCGAAGAGTGGGGAATGAGATCGAGTAAAGCGCGCATGGGGTCTTGGGATACTGTCAAAATGCGAACACACTCAAAATGAGAACACAGTCAAAATGAGAGCACCCTAAAAACGAGAGCACTCTCGAAATGGGGACGGACTCAAAATAGGAACTGGCTGGCTGAAAATGAGAGTACACTCAGACTGTGAGCACACTCAAAATGAGAACGCATTCAAAACAAGACGCTCTATGAGCGTTAACTCGGGATACTTTTTTGTTCCAGAAGCCGGACGCACGCTTTCTGATTTTCGAAACTATCCGGCTAATGGTTTGCTTTTGGGTTCACGTAAGACCTTTTTGTTCACGTTCGAGCAAAGCTCGTTAAACCGTTTTGAGAGTTGCCATCAATATTCCTTGTCAGCTGTTGTTGTTTACTTCTAGATTAAGTGGCAACATCTGGAGTTTTTTCTCTCTGCGAAGCTTGAAAACAAACTTGAAAACACAAGGCGAATCGTTTCCGTGTATGTGACATGTCCAGATGTCAAGCATTGTAAAAAGTACTTGAAATTCAAACTGCTCTATTTTCAAAACAAAGCGTGTTACTTGGCTTAAATGTCATTAACCTGCTGAAGGTAAAAAATCTAAATGTTTAATTTTAGTTTTTTTTTCTGACGCACGTGAAAACCAAAAATTCGCAAACTTGTCTCTAAATATAGATCTGTCACAGCGATTGAGTTGTGGTATAATCCGGATCAAATTACATCAAAACAACTTTGCGATTATCTAAATATAGAACTGTCACAACGTTCTAATTCGAGTCGATACTCACAACACGTGCGAGGCTTCCAACCTTGTCTTAAATTCGGCAAACCTTTTCACACGGACAGTCTGTACTGTATTAAAATCCAGTTTCACAACTTTACAAAGATATGTGCAGGAAAATTTGTTCCGCGGTCGAAGTGGATTATTTAACCTTGAGTGTTCACTTGCAGTCACGTATTAAATCGAAGGTATCACATTACGAAAACAACTTTGTGCAAATCTGTGACTTTTCTGTCACAGCATTCAATTTCGACTTGTGATATCGATTACACGTGCGAGGCTTCCAACTTTTTCTTAACACTCGGCAAACCTTTTCACGGGGACAGACTGTGCTGTCTTAAAATATCTAGCTTCACAACTCAAACACGATGAATTTGCATAACTTGTAAAAACCGTGGCGTGATGTTAGCCTTTCGACCTTTGGACTATGAGGTTTGCTTTAACCAATGAACACACCGCCACGTGCCTGCTATTGTGCATTGGCCAATCCAAACACCGGAACGTAATTGTATTGTGCATTTTGCTGCACAGGAAAAAAAAAAAAAGACTGAAATCTGACACACTTTATAACTCGGTATACTTACAGTATCCCGAGTTATGAGCGCACATACGCAAAATGAGAACGGCCTCAGAATGGCAACACACTCAAAATGACAAAGCAGTCGGCTATCAAAATACAAGGCAACAGTCAAAATACAGGAAACCCCTCAATAAATTTTACTAGACTAATTTTGACACACATCAACCGCCATACACTGAAACCGCCTACCGAGCGGCCGTAGATGGAACTGAGGCCACACTTATTCATCTTTCGATGCTCTAATGCCAGCTTTGTGTTGCTCTTATACGAGATTTGCCCTTAAATTGTTTCTTTCCATGCCACTTTTCATTCTTCCGCTGAGTCTGCGAACCGACAATTTCTTAAAACTGTAAACACTTACATTTGGTGGAGCTGCACAAGACCGCCCAAAGCATTACTGATAACACCTCAGAACCTTGCATCATTCTTCTTGTATTTAGTCAAACAGGAACTAAGATATGATAACAAAACTCTGGCATTTATACTTGCTACGTTCTCGTCACAATGTGCAGCAGAACAGAGACGAAACGTAATCTATAACTTAGCCAGCAGCAAATAGCGTGCCGCAAGCTTAAGTCACATGATAGACTAGGTCTTCCGATAACCCCGTTTCAGCGCAAAAGGGATAAAAGATCGGTTACTTAGCACATTAGTTGGGTGTAAACAAATACAGTTCATTAGTGATATTTATAATGCCAAGGACACAGCAGATAGAAAGAGCTGTTGGTATGAGTTAACAAACACGATCACAGCTCAGTTGTTTGTTTCGGCAATTTGCCGAGGTACAGAAAGTTCCTCCAGCAGTCTCCAGGCTGTTGAACATGGCTCTTTACATTGTGTTAAGTCTGTGTTTGGTAAGTTTTAACTTCATCAATCAGAAAATTTATTTACTGCAAGTGAATGCTAGTCAGGCCCCTGGCTTACTGAAACAGGAAAGCAATCGCAGCTTATGAGATAGAGAGTACGAAAAAGTAAAGGTGTCGCTAGCATTTGAAAATACCCGGGGGGGGGGTACTCCCTTATATGTGCTATATAGGTATGTGCGGCCCCAAAGGCTATGGCTTTTTAGCCGTTTTGGTCTGACATAGGGTATCGATTTTGACCAGTTTGGTCTGAAATAGGGTATGGTTTGTGCACTCTAGTCTTGAATTGGGTATGTGTTTTAGAAGAAGCTCATGTACTTCTTCATCATTAGGCGATAAAACCATCAACAACAGCCCTTCTCAAATTATGTTTACGCCAACCGTGTACGTGAAACAGGTCTGAAATAGGGTATCGAATTTTTGGTAAAGTCTGAAATAGGGTAGGGAAAATCACTGAAATAGGGTAAGGGTTTCAGGAAGTGAGCCGCACACCCCCACCAAATTGTTGTGGGAGTAACCCCTCCGCCCCCCCCTCCCCCCCCCCTCCCCCCCTCCCACCCCCTGGAAGAAATACACAAGGGAAATACTGCAGGGGCTGGTCAAACAACGTGTAAAGGCTTAAATACGATATTTCGGCTGGCCAACACCAGCCTTCTCCAGGTTTATTGAAGGAAAACGCGAGTTTACATGGTATTTATATTTACCTGAAATGACATGAAATAGTACGTGATGTGTCAAAGCTAAGGAAAATAACAAGAGGCTACAATTAGCCTAAACTCGGGCTTGCAAAAAACAGTATTGTATCCCTAACTGGAAGTCTGTCTTTCTTACATCGGACGCATTGTGTTTAGCTTGTGTTGGAGTCTATTTCTTTAGACCCCTATCAACGTATATTCCTCTAAAATACAGCTCAACCATTGAGAACAATCATTATAACACTTGTAAAAAATATTTCTAAAAGAACAAGAAAAAGAGAAACAGAAAAAACAAGACGCTCTATGAGCGTTAACTCGGGATACTTTTCTGTTCCAGAAGCCGGACGCACGCTTTCTGATTCTCGAAACTATCCGGCTAATGGTTTGCTTTTGGGTTCACGTAAGACCTTTTTGTTCACGTTCGAGCAAAGCTCGTTAAACCGTTTTGAGAGTTGCCTTCCATATTCCTTGTCAGCTGTTGTTGTTTACTTCTAGATTAAGTGGCAACATCTGGAGTTTTTTCTCTCTGCGAAGCTTGAAAACAAACTTGAAAACACAAGGCGAATCGTTTCCGTGTATGTGACATGTCCAGATGTCACGCATTGTAAAAAGCACTTGAAATTCAAACTGCTCTATTTTCAAAACAAAGCGTGTTACTTGGCTTAAATGTCATTTACCTGATGAAGGTAAAAAATCTAAATGTTTAATTTTAGTTTTTTTTTCTGACGCACGTGAAAACCAAAAATTCGCAAACTTGTCTCTAAATATAGATCTGTCACAGCGATTGAGTTGTAGTGTAATCCGGATCAAATTACATCAAAACAACTTTGCGATTATCTAAATATAGAACTGTCACAACGTTCTAATTCGAGTCGATACTCACAGCACGTGCGAGGCTTCCAACCTTGTCTTAAATTCGGCAAACCTTTTCACACGGACAGTCTGTACTGTATTAAAATCCAGTTTCACAACTTTACAAAGATATGTGCAGGAAAATTTGTTCCGCGGTCGAAGTGGATCATTTAACCTTGAGTGTTCACTTGCGGTCACGTATTAAATGGAAGGTATCACATTACGAAAACAACTTTGTGCAAATCTGTAATTTTTCTGTCACAGCATTCGATTTCGTACACGTGCGAGGCTTCCAACTTTTTCTTAACACTTGGCAAACCTTTTCACGGGGACAGACTGTGCTGTCTTAAAATATCTAGCTTCACAACTCAAACACGATGAATTTGCATAACTTGTAAACAACCGTGGCGTGATGTTAGCCTTTCGACCTTTGGACTATGTGGTTTGCTTTAACCAATGAACACACCACCACGTGCCTGCTATTGTGCATTGGCCAATCCAAACACCGGAACGTAATTGTATTGTGCATTTTGCTGCACAGGAAAAAAAAAAAAAAAAAAAAAAAAGACTGAAATCTGACACATTTTATAACTCGGTATACTTACAGTATCCCGAGTAATAAAGCCCGTGATATATACCACTAAAGGACATCGAACCCGGTTTAGCTGCGTCACAGGCAGGAACAATGACCTTTAGGCCACAGAGGTTTATCATTATACAAGGTGATAAAAATAGTGTATTGATTCCAAAAAAAAACTAAGCACACTTGTTTTCGCTTCGATGGATAATTGTTTGAGAAAGGAAACGCTTATCGAACGATGTAGGATTTTTTCGCATAAATGTGAATGGAGTCTCGGTGAAATGTGAGTAGAAAAAAAATTAGCAGAGTGAAACTGTTTACAAATACGTCAATCCAGGGTCATTTGAAACACAAGAAAGGACCGTTTCTGGACAGTTTCAAGCCGCTAGTACATTTGTAAAAACAAATGATGTGCTTGTGACCGACCTCGCGACAACGGCCGTTAACGCAAGGCCAAGTAGCTGGTTTCTGATTGGTCCATTTGAATTAGGTCACGGGCTGACAACACGATCCTCCACCGGAGGGAAAGGTACATTTTGTCGCGAATCAAGTGTCACACTAGGGCTGCAGCTGGTTTGTAACCGTTACAGAGTTCACAACTATCAAGCAAATTTAGAACGATAACTATCTTATGCTGAAAATCTAATCTTATCGTTCTAAATCTCTTGCTTGATAGTTGTGAACTCTGTAACGGTTACAAACCAGCTGCAGCCCTAGTGTGACACTTGATTCGCGACAAAATGTACCTTTCCCTCCGGTGGAGGATCGTGTTGTCAGCGCGTGACTTAATTCAAATGGACCAATCAGAAACCAACTACTTGACTTAAGTCACATGATAGACTACGTCCTCCGATAACCCCGTTTCAGCGCAAAAGGGATAAAAGATCGGTTACTTAGCACATTAGTTGGGTGTAAACAAATACAGTTCATTAGTGATATTTATAATGCCAAGGACACAGCAGATAGAAAGAGCTGTTGGTATGAGTTAACAAACACGATCACAGCTCAGTTGTTTGTTTCGGCAATTTGCCGAGGTACAGAAAGTTCCTCCAGCAGTCTCCAGGCTGTCGAACATGGCTCTTTGCATTGTGTTAAGTCTGTGTTTGGTAAGTTTTGACTTCATCAATCAGAAAATTTATTTACTGCAAGTGAATGCTAGTTCCCCTGGCTTACTGAAACAGGAAAGCAATCGCAGCTTGTGAGATAGAGAGTACGAAAAAGTAAAGGTGTCGCTAGCTTTTGAAAATACCCGGGGGGGGGGGGAGTACTCCCTTATATGTGCTATATAGGTATGTGCGGCCCCAAAGGCTATGGCTTTTTAGCCGTTTTGGTCTGACATAGGGTATCGATTTTGACCAGTTTGGTCTGAAATAGGGTATGGTTTGTGCACTCTAGTCTTGAATTGGGTATGTGTTTTAGAGGAAGCTCATGTACTTCTTCATCATTAGGCGATAAAACCATCAACAACAGCCCTTCTCAAATTATGTTTACGCCAACCGTGTACGTGAAACAGGTCTGAAATAGGGTATCGAATTTTTGGTAAAGTCTGAAATAGGGTAGGGAAAATCACTGAAATAGGGTAAGGGTTTCAGGAAGTGAGCCGCACACCCCCACCAAATTGTTGTTATACTTCCGAATCACTCGGCCGTGAAAGGTCAAACTCGCTTTGTCTGTAGTCTCTAATTTTTGGCGCTCCCCTCGCGTCGCGCCTCCTCGCAACTTCGCGCGCGCACGTGTCTTTCGCCCGCCCCACAATCCATCGCCAAAATTAGAGACTACTCGCAGTCATAGTTAGTAGAGGAGACTGGTTATGAAACTCGGCAAAAATCAAAGGGTTAAACAATAGCGCGGTCGGCGATGTTGAACAGACCCGTCACGTGACTCTGACCGTGCACAAGTTTATTCAAGATGGCGGATGGTGAAGACGATCTGTTTGTATGGGGAGAAGATTTTGAAGCGATCTTGGGTATTTTGGAGGACGATGAAGAAGTACAGGAACAATGTTCCGTCGCAGTTAGAAATGTAAGTTGAAAAAGTTGCAATTTCGAGTTGTAATTTCGCACTTCTCAGCTTAAATTTGCCACAGATGGGCTTCTCGACGCCTGTAAACAAAAGAAATTAAACAAACGCTCGCGTAAAAACTATGCTTATATATTGCCGTTTCTTCAAAGGCAATCTTCTTTAGGGCTCCTACGAAACAAGGAAGACTTAAAAAAAAACTTCTAAGGAGCTCAAAGCTCCGGAATGTAGAGATTTGTCGAAATTATTCTAAGTGGTAAACCTTGTAATTGATAGAGCTTCCAGGCTTCACGATACTCTGTTGATCGAAAAAGTGGCCACCGAATTTTTATTTTTAAACTCTTGAGTAGTTTATTTATTTTACAATGGTAATGTTTGTGATATCTTTGTAGGCTCAGCGTCAAGAAATTGTTTGCAATGGCTGCGGAAAGAAGTACACACAGGGCTGCAAAACACAACAACCAACAGGAAGGATTGGAGCAGGTGCAACAGTTAAGCCAGAGTGTTCTTGCAGAAATAGTTGATCGTGCTGTCCGCAATGTTAAGGAAAGGAAAGTTTTTGCAGAAAATTTAAAGAATGAGCTAAACAATTACTCATACCAACAGCTACAAGAAGACAGCAATGAATTCTCTGCTGTCAAAGCAATCTATGAAGGATATACAAGAAATGGAGATGCAGAAAAGTTTTATGGCAAATATTATGCAACGGTTGCTGCAAAGTCAACCCAATTCTTCAGTGGAATTTCTAGGAATGCAGCAACACTACTGGCAACCAAAGTTGCTGACTGTTTGCTGGCATACTCTAAGCTACAAAAACACTCTACCGAAAGCAGTCATCATATAAAAACTGTGTTGTCAGATACGGAGAAAGCTGGGATGCAATATCTTGGAGGTTATGTTCTGGACAACTTACACAAAAAACATGGCCGAACTAACTCAGTGGAGAGCCACCAAGCTATGGCAATACTGAAAGCTGGGAAACTGGAGAGCATAACTGACTCTAGCCAGAAACTTGTGTCAGCTTTGAACCGTGGGGGACTTTGGTCAATCACTCAGCCTGCGCAGCAAATATTTTTAAAAGCAGAATGTCATTTTAGGCAATTCACATCAAAGCCTGATTTGCAAAGATTAGATATTTCCGGCATTACTAACAAAGCAACCAGTGATAGTGACATCCTTGCTTATTACAATTTGATGGTATCAGATGCAGAACTTGAACCGGACAGTCATGTTTGTAAGGATGTCTTGCGTGGCATTGTTAGTCTGTATGTACATGTACGTTCATTCTCTTTTGCCAAGGATATCATTCAGCATTACAAGATCAAGGCGACCCAAACCAAAGCAAGGGCTTTACGCAAGGAAATTAGTAGAAGTTGTCAAGGTGATGATCAACAAAGGCAGGAATAAGACTGTTAATTCACATTTTTGATTTATTAATTAGTAGCTTATGATCAGTACCACCATTTGCAGTGAGGACAATAAATGTCATGTTAACTCTGAATTTTTTTAAACTTTGATTCAGGTTTGGTAAAACCATAGTCAGTAGAGGACTACTAACTATGGTAAAACAATGCAATTCATTCAAGTTACCAGCGAGTTAGATTATATTTCTTGTTTTATATGCTCCTAATAAAATCAAACTTTTATACCCTTTTGAAACAACTATTTCTACTTCCCTGAAACCGTGGAAAAAAGTGTTTTAATTAATGTGTTAGTTAATTTCCTAGTTGCACTTAAGAATTACCACTTGCTCTCACATACACAGTCATAATGAAACAACTTCAAGCTATTCTTGACAAGTATTTTCACTTTAAATGATCAATAAAAAATTCTCCTTAATGGTCTCTTTGTATTTCTTTATTACATTAAAGAATTACCACATAATTCAACTTTCAAGAAACCTTCCTTATTTAAAAAGCACTAAAAAATTTTCGCCAAATGACATGAAATAATTGAAGGGCTGGCGGCATAAACTGCCTATGTGTAATTTTCGGCCGTTTTTTTAGTTCCCTTGGATTTGTCCAAATTTTTGCATGTGAACTGCATTTTTGATTCAAAAACATTGTCCCGTATTTTTTTTCACCGATTTCTTTTTCGTTTTCGAGAAATAACGTATGCAAAAAAACACCTAAAACTCTACATAGGCCCCCAGCCCTTCAATTGTATCTGTAATACGTCAAAATGTACACTCGATGCTACGTGATTAATCTCCTCAGTGATGAAATACTGAAAAATGTGCAAGGCAGAACTTGAGGTCAGTGCAAACTCCACGAACCAGAAAGGCAAGGGCATGTGTTGCAATTTCATTGACTTTTCCCAAAACAGCATAATTAAGTTCCAAGTCTCCAAGATCAGTAAAACCGATCAGTTATCCTGTTACCTTGTCCAAAACAAGGTTTGACATGACTTTCATTTCGTCAAACAAAAGAACCACATATCTTTGAACATCAAAGTATGTGTCAGTTAAGGAGTTCAACTCCTGAACAATTTTCTCTTGGAATCCCCGTTGTGGCCGAATGGCATTTCGATAATCTTTCAGGCGTCGCTGACTTGGGAGTACCAACACTTTACTATTTCTAAGCTCTTCGTAGCAGGAAGGTGACTTAGCAGCAAGTGAAAGACAAAACCTGATGATCATCGGAGGGTATCGCACCCCAGTACGACTGCTGGAGAACAGTTTCTTCTGTTGCTGCCAGAAAAGGCTCATAAAAGGAGTGACTTTGTCATCAGCCTCATCGAGGATTTTAGTGACGTCGTTGCTAAGTTCATGGTCTACTTCAGTGTTTGTTTTGACAATTGCCGCTCGCATTTCATTTAGCTCTCGCTCAAGTTCGGCACATTTCAGTCTTTGTTCTTGTAATGTCAGTTTAATTCTTTCTGGATCAGTTTTTGATACTGGTGCCTTGACATTTGCAGGTTTGGAGAGCCGCCTTTCTTTTGCTTTTATGGTCTTTCTTGAGGAAACCAGGTACTCCAAACACTGTGGGCATGCACCTTCATCGACTTCTTTTTCGCACATGAGATGGCAGTCCTTTGACCTCCAGAAACCTTTGCTGGGAAACTGCTTACCCTGCTCACATGCCTGAAGTGGGTCTTAATTTATGGGAATTACATGATGAAACAGCTGGCTTGTTAATTCACTGGCTTCCACTCCACATCAAAGCTTATAGCACTCCAGCTCTCTTACAATTTCACATACTGAAATGTTTCTGACTGAACGCCGGTGAGTAACATAGAGGGGATGATCTTCAGGAAGAAAACAACCAAAAGCTTTCACAGTGTATGCAAGACTGTCATCGATCATTATTTCTATTTCTGGGAGAAGGAAAGGTTCTACAGTCTTTTACAGAATAAGTCTGTCTGATACTGTTGTAAACTCCCACCCTTTCAGGGTTTTCAAGCCAGTGATTCGCTGGCACAATTCACCAAACGACTTGTAACATGCCTTGGGTTGTTGATCGTGCTCCTTGACAACCGATCGAGCAGGTCTTGGTGTAGGCCTTGCAGACTCGTGACTTTTCCTTGGCATGTTTAATCTTGGGATCGCTCCGAATCGTGGTTTCTTCTTCGTCATTTTCGCCGTTTGAACTCCATTTGAAAATAAAGTAAAACAAAAATAAAAAATATGAAAATTAACATTCAACAAAATTTCACAGAGATCGTAAATAAACAAAACCATATGGCAAGCGAGAGCATGTCTTCAATTTCTACTGTATATCGTAGCCGTACTTACATATTTCGAAATCTTCTACGTCGAAGTGTTTTCACAGGTAAACACCTTGTCGTTTTCGATCCTTTTTCGAAATTCATGGTCAATCTCACGCGTTTTTGAGATATCACTAAACCAATCGTCTCGCCATTTCTTGTGTGCCTCGTCCTTCGCCGCGGGCAACTTCCAAATGCCGATCCCTTTCGTTCTTCTACAACTCCCACAGCCAAAATCTCCAGGCATGACGACTAATGAGGTATATAGCTATAACACTTATCGGATCGAGACTAATCTAAGCTAAAAATCCGGCGAAATACAGCTTAAGTCTCCGCACATTCACGTTACTCGTATTGCCATGTTGTTTTCCTTGTGCACGGTCGTGATCACGTGACTAAGGGAAAACCATAACAAAGACATCGGCCTTTGATGTTTACCGGGTTTCATAACCAGTCTCCTCTACTAAGCAGACACGAGGAAACACGGCAGTCCATCTGGAGTTAAGTTTACTCATGTTAAAAGTTTTCTTCTCGCCGTTGAACTTGCAATCATTCGCATAGACACTTCTCTTAACATATTGTTTGTTCAGACTTCAAAAGACACAAGGTGAATCGACATTTTCCGATACGTGACAACAGGCATCACTCTGTTAAAAATAGTTAGCGCTTGCGCAGAAACGCCGGAAGTGCACTTTGTGGATGATACTCGACGACGAAAAAGAACAACCGTCGATAAATCTTAGACCCGCGCGACGCGCGAGACGCGGGCAGCCCGAGTAACAAGGCAATTGAAATGATATAAGAATTAAATAAAACAGAAAAAGAGTAGAATAAAGCCAGAAAAACTTAACATTACATTTCATCGCGTTTGTTAAGGCCTGCAGTTCTAATGCTTTACCTAACTGAATAAGAAATGTCTCACGAGCCTTTCTAATGGAATCATACTATAGAACGCCGTAACTGTCTTACGATATTTTTTTCTATTATATTGGGTGGTTATTCAGAACTTATGTTATTATATTGGGTGGTTATCTCATTATACTCGGTGCTGTTGTCTTTATATTCGGTGCTTGTTCCATTATATTCGGTGCTTTCTTCATTATATTGGGTTCAAACACCATTATATTCGGTGCTTACTTCGTTATATTCGGTGGTTTCTCCATTTTATTCCGTGGTTTCTCCATTATATTCGGTGCTTACTTCGTTATCTTCGGTGCTTTCTCCATTATATTCGGTGCTTTCTTCATTATATTCGGTGCTTTCTCCATTATATTCGGTGCTTTCTCCATTATATTCGGTGCTTTCTTCATTATATTCGGTGCTTTCTCCATTATATTCGCTGCTTTCTCCATTATATTCGGTGCTTTCTCCATTATATTCGGTGCTTCCTTCATTATATTCGGTGCTTTCTCCATTATATTCGGTGCTTTCACCATTATATTCGGTGCTTCCTTCGTTATCTTCGGTGCTTTCTTCATTATATTCGGTGCTTTCTCCATTATATTCGGTGCTTTCTCCATTATATTCGGTGCTTACTTCGTTATCTTCGGTGCTTCCTTCATTATATTCGGTGCTTTCTCCATTATATTCGGTGGTTTCTCCATTATATTCGGTGCTTACTTCATTATATTCGGTGCTTTCTCCACTATATTCGGTGCTTTCTCCATTATATTCGGTGCTTTCTTCATTATATTCGGTGCTTTCTTCATTATATTCGGTGCTTTCTCCACTATATTCGGTGCTTTCTCCATTATATTCGGTGCTTACTTCATTATATTCGGTGCTTACTTCATTATATTCGGTGCTTTCTCCACTATATTCGGTGCTTTCTCCATTATATGCGGTGCTTTCTTCATTATATTCGGTGCTTTCTCCATTATATTCGGTGGTTTTTCCATTATATTCGGTGCTTACTTCATTATATTCGGTGCTTTCTCCACTATATTCGGTGCTTTCTCCATTATATTCGGTGCTTTCTTCATTATATTCGGTGCTTTCTTCATTATATTCGGTGCTTTCTCCACTATATTCGGTGCTTTCTCCATTATATTCGGTGCTTACTTCATTATATTCGGTGCTTACTTCATTATATTCGGTGCTTTCTCCACTATATTCGGTGCTTTCTCCATTATATGCGGTGCTTTCTTCATTATATTCGGTGCTTTCCCCACTATATTCGGTGCTTTCTCCATTATATTCGGTGCTTCCTTCATTATATTCGGTGCTTTCTCCATTATATTCGGTGGTTTCTCCATTATATTCGGTGCTTTCACCATTATATTCGGTGCTTACTTCGTTATCTTCGGTGCTTTCTTCATTATATTCGGTGGTTTCTCCATTATATTCGGTGGTTTCTCCATTATATTCGGTGGTTTCTCCATTATATTCGGTGCTTTCACCATTATATTCGGTGCTTACTTCGTTATCTTCGGTGCTTTCTTCATTATATTCGATGCTTTCTTCATTATATTCGGTGCTTTCACCATTATATTCGGTGCTTACTTCGTTATCTTCGGTGCTTTCTCCATTATATTCGGTGCTTTCACCATTATATTCGGTGCTTACTTCGTTATCTTCGGAGCTTTGTTCATTATATTCGGTGGTTTCTCCATTATATTCGGTGCTTTCTTCATTATATTCGGTGCTTTCTCCGTTATATTCGGTGCTTTCTTCATTGTATGTGGTTCTAACTTTGTTTGGTGCTTTCTTCATTATATTCGGTTGAAACACCATTATATTCGGTGCTTACTTCCAATCGTCATATTCGGTGGTTTCTCCATTATATTCGGTGGTTTCTCCATTATATTCGGTGCTTTCTCCATTATATTCGGTGGTTTCTCCATAATATTCGGTGCTTTATCCATTATATTCGGTGCGTTCTTCATTATATTCGGTGCTTTCACCATTATATTCGGTGCTTACTTCGTTATATTCGATGCTTTCTTCATTATATTCGGTGCTTTCTCCATTATATTCGGTGCTTTCTCCATTATGTTCGGTGCTTTCTCCGTTATATTCGGTGCTTTCTTCATTATATGTGGTTCTAACTTTGTTTGGTGCTTTCTTCATTATATTCGGTTGAAACACCATTGTATTCGGTGCTTATTTTCAATCGTTATATTCGGTGGTTTCTCCATTATATTCGGTGCTTTCTTTGTTTGGCGCTTTCTTCATTATATCGGGTGCTTACATCATTATATTCGGTGCTTACTTCATTATAATCGGTGGTATTTTCATTATATTCGGTGCTTACTTCATTATATTCGGTGCTTACTTCAGTTTATTCGGTGATCGTCACCAGTCTTCCCAAGGCCCGGGAATGGGAAATCAGGAATCTGAAAAGCCGGAATTGCGGGAAGGTAGGAATGCCGGAAAACCGGCTAGTGGTAGCCAGAAAAGGAAAATTAAGTTTGAGCAAAATAGAATAGGAAAGAAAAACAGTTTTTCTTTTATAACATGTTTTGTAAAGGTCGCACACCACGCCTAGTACTCAAGCTCCCTAGATTGTTGTTACTCAATTTTTTTCCACGGCAGCAAAACAATAGTGGACGCATCTATTTTTGAAT
>JAEMWC010000024.1:60000-77500 GCA_016490735.1 Pachyseris speciosa
GAAGTAAGCACCGAATATAATGGTGTTTGAACCCAATATAATGAAGAAAGCACCGAATATAATGGAACAAGCACCGAATATAAAGACAACAGCACCGAGTATAATGAGATAACCACCCAATATAATAACATAAGTTCTGAATATAATGACATAACCACCCAATATAATAGAAAAAATATCGTAAGACAGTTACGGCGTTCCATAATCACTGGCAAGGAAGTGTTCGGAGACCGCAGTGGGATTATACCTTGAAGGGTTGAGAATAGGCCGCCTATGTTGATTAAAGCGGTCTTTAAGGCGACGTTTGGTTTCCCCGATATATTGAAGATGACATTTAGTACATTGAATCATATAAATTACATTGTAAGTATCACAAGAAATGTGCGATTTGATTTTATAGGTTTTGCTAGTATTATAAAATATGTATTGATCTAATCCATTTTCTATGTAAGGACACGTGGTACAATTATGCTTCTGGAAGCGAAAACCCTTTTTCTGACTGGTCAAGATCTATCTTTGATCCAACGTAGTGCAAGTTTGATCGTTCACGGTTTTTTGCAGTGGTTTTCATAACCTTAAAAAATTTTGAAGTACACAAGATTGAATCTGGTATACACTGTTAACAGATTGTTGCAAGTGCGGAGAATTAAACCTCCCATCTCTACAATGAACGGGGCTCCCAGGCAAATTCACCAGAATAGCCTAAAACGAAGTTAATCGGTACATTCCAGAAAACTTTAATTGGACCACTTTGGGAAATCTGTGTTGAACGCTTGCATTAGCAATAAAGGGCGCCCGAAGAAAATGGAACGAAGGAAGCACTATTTGGAAGACCTCATAGGATTGGTCCAAAAAACAATTAACAATAATAAAAATAATAGAACCTAGCCCTTAAGCAATAGAGTCGCAGCCTATAAAGAGTCGAGAAACAACACCAGAGAGGACTATGGCTGGAAATCTCTAGATACTCTATCCAGGAAAAGTGTTTCAAGTGTTTTAAATGTTTCAGTAAAAGCCACTGAATGACAAGTGCGTATGTTTTAAGTTTTCTCTACAGGAAATAATGCTCCCATAATAACTTGGAGCAAACTGAAACTATAAGGGTAATTGGGAAAAGTGACTTGAGTTGCGTTCAACTTTTTCAGGTTTACTGCATTTTTAGCTGTCAATCCATCAACCAGAACCAGTTTTCCTCCCTGGCGGATGTGAAGAATGCTTTGCAAAAAGCAAACATCACGCTAGTTAACGATTGGCAGGACAGTTCGGGTGTACATCACGGTGAAGCTACGCTCGGAGGTATCACCTTTCCCCTTCAGTTTTCATGGCCACTCAGCACTAATGGAACCATACAGTTGCCTAGCAACCAGACATTGCCAGTTTCAGATATTCGTGGCTTTACAAGCAGACTCACCCTTCAGGTAGGCATCAATGGTTTATTGCCACCATTACAGTATGTGGGCATTGGAGACTTTGGTTTCTCTGTTGAGAGTTTTGTGATTTCTTTCAACGATGGAGACACGTCATCCGCTGAAGTGGTTTTTAATATCCCTGGCTGGGATGCCTTGAGCAAACTTCAGTTTAAAGTTATCCAACCAAAACTAAATGTCGTATTGGGTTTTGCAAACCAAACATTTATAGTGAGAGCCAAAGGTTTCATCGCATCAGTGCAGAATCAAGTTGATAACCGATCGAGCAACAATAGATTGCCCATTGAACTTGCATTTCCAGAAAACTTGCGTGATTCGTTGGAAATCAGCGCGGCCGATAAAAATGCTGTTGTCGATTTTAGCTCTCTGAAGTTCCTGCTTTCCAGTCGGATAGATAACCAGACCCTACAGGCCATCAGGGACTTTTCTCGAAACATAACTGTTCAAAAGTTGAATTTGCGCGTACACGCCGGGATCTCAAACATTTCCATAATTGGCGTGAAGACCGTATCAACCAGTCCACTGTCCATTCATGGAAAAATGGTGATGATTAATGCCACATTTGAGCTGACAGAAGAAGGTACATTCTTTCACGCTATCATAGACACGTGCGGACAACTGGTTTCAGTTAATATGTTGAAAAACAGCAGCCAGTATCTGGCCTTAGCGACGGAAACTGAGGAGAGGAACAAGAATACACCAATATCTGTTGAAGCTTTTCTTACCTGCGTCGAAGCAGCAAACGAGCATCGACCAAACACCAATTTTATACAACTGAACGTTTCATCATATGAATTTCACCTCCAGACGTTTCAAATTCAATATAAATTGAAGCCAAAGTTATCGATAACTAAGATTGGCATTGTCCTCTCGCTGCCAAGTCAATGGAACGTTTTCAGTCGAGCATCACTGTCGACGAAAGTGCTAAATTCAACATTAAGTATCCAAGTAACGGTGCCACAGAGTTCCAGTCTGATAGAAGCAAAGGCCGAGATTGTTGGCCAAGTAGTCATCGGGCGTCCTCCGCTTGCCGAGTTCCCGTTTATTATGAAAATCCCATCAAGAGCCAAACACTTGTCATTGGCCCTGCAGGACACAAAGATGTTCCATATGGGCTTCGAAAACATATTGAAACTGGGTACTCTGAATGGAGTTTTTCCTTCATTTATGAAAACATTCTCAGCAGGTCTTCAAGTCACAAAGTTGAATTTGCAGTTTTCACCCACTTTGTCTGGTTCTTTCAAGATAATCACATTGGAAATGGAAATCCCGTCAAATACAACATGGGCCTTTCCATACTTTTACCTCGGGCAAATGAGAATCGTTCACAATTCAAATCAATCACATGTAAGTGGTCAAATCGTTGTTGCAAATTTTACCTTACTTTGCCACATGAACTGGCCACCGTCAAAAGAAAGTCCCGTCATTGAACTTTCGAAACCTGTGGCGGTAAAAGAAGCCTCAGCTTTCATTAAGGACGTTTATCGAGTATTCTATGGAAGTGAAAATATTCAGAACATTTTAAGTGGCTTAAAGAGAGCAAAACTATCACTTCTGAAGGGTCTCTGGCTTGAAAAAGCGGTTTTTTACCTGTCAAGCAACTTTTCAGTAACCAAAGTAACATTAACAGGTCTCCTTCAAAAATACTCATGGGAACTTCTTGACGATTTTTTCGGCGTTACAGATATCTATATTGCCATTGAAATTGACGTTGGAAAGTCTTTCGCCATATTCATTACAGGAGCTATAGTTTTAGTTGATGGCAGCGCAAACATACCATTCGAACTGAAAGTCCCTTTCTCAAGCAACCAGTCTCTGGCAATTAGTCTTCCTGAAAATGAAGAGGCTCGCATTTCATTCCAACAGCTTACCGGAATACTAAGTACGGCTGTGGGAAGTAAAGTTCCAACTTCCCTTGGATCATGGCTTCCTGAGTTGGTTCTCAAGAAACAAGAAATTTCCTTTGATAAAAAGTTGACAGAATTCGAAATTAATGAGCTTAAGGCGGTTCGTAGCACATCCTGGGATCTTGGTGGAATCGGGGCTCTTATTATTTCTAATGTCACTGTTTATATGAACTCTAATTTGTTTGATTTAAGAGGGTTTCTGGCTTTGGGGAATACAGTCTTGGAACTAGTGCTGACAAACTCATCTCAAGGCCAAGTATTCCGTTTAGTAAAGCCAATAAACGCCTATGGACTAGAATCACTTGTAAAGGACGCCTTCAAAAAGATGATCCCGGGTCTTAAGAGTATACCAGACGTCAATCTTATTGGCCTCAATATTCTGGATGCGTCCTCGGTACAAGTGGCAGAAGTGAAGTTCGTGAATAATTTTAATTCTTTGTACTCATTTACTCTTACTGCAAGAATAGCAAACACTTGGTCGTTTTTTCAGTCTTCCACTTCCCTGATAGATCCGACAATGAACCTGCGTGTCCAAGACCTCAACGACATTCCCAAGTTTACGCTCGACATCTCTGGAAGTGTAGAGTTTTTGGCCAACGACAACCGGCTTGTGCTTCCACTAGAATGTAACATACCAGAATCGAACAGCTCTATGATCACATTAAAATTACAGCGTGCGGTCGTTTTTAATCTTTCTAACATTGCTGCATTGCCTGTGGTTGGTACATTAATTCCAGCTGGCCTTCTAGCACCGATATCAGACGTCATTGGAGATGTTAGACTTTGGCCATTTGAAGCACACTTCAAACCTGTCACGGCGCTTTTGCATTCCTCACAGTTAACAGTAACAGCTTTAAAAAAGTGGGAACTGAAAGGCTTTCCGCTCGCGTTGGAAAATATTACATTGGAAGTGAGCATTAAGCAAACCGTTGAAGCAACCCTATTCGGAAAGATTTTCTTGAATGCCCTACCCATTTCGTTCCGAATACAATTCCCACCATCTTTACCGGACGTGATCGAGTTGAGGATGAGTTTCCCAGATGTTTCAGACATAACGATAAAGGTTATTGGAAAACTACTTCTCAGTGGCTTCCAGTTGCAAAACCTCTTTCCACCCGTTTTCGAAAATTTGAAAATTTCAATGAGGTTTTTAGACTTACGGTTGTCACCGCCTTTGAGACTGCTACAGATGGAAAGCTTTAGAGTGAGTTTCTTCCTTAAAAATAAAGTAAACATTATTACTAACTGGCTGAGTATTAAGGACATAAATGCTGACATAACTGTGGTAACGACCAGAAAAGCGAGTGTAGCTGGGAGTTTGGCATGTCTCATTATCCTTGGAAATGGAGCCAATGTCCTACAGACTCAAGGAATACTTACAATGCCACGCTACTCCTCTCAACCCTGGGAACTTGTCATTCTTTCCGAGCAAGCCAATCATTTGTCAGTAGCAAACATTGTTGCATTGACTGGTGGTGGATTTGATCTAAAAGCTCTGTTCCCTGACCAGATTCTAGCAAAGGCTGATAAGTTTGTGCTGAAAATGTTCAAAGCTTCTTTCAATTCAAATCCTCAGTTTCAAATATTCAACATAACGTGCGCCTTCCAGGCCAACCTCAGCGACGTCTGGCTTCCCCTTGGAGTTAAAATTCAGAATATCGATATAAAGCTTATCATTGCAAACCCGTTCACTGCTAAGCAGTCAGTAAAACTGACAGTTTACGTTATGATAAGTGTCGGCGAGACAGTCATTCAAACAGTTCTTGGTGTGTACAAAGACTTCGTTCTATTAAACATTGAAGGCCTTAAAGATCAAGCATTAACTTTGTCTGACCTGGCAAGTCTTATTGGTGGAGATCAGTTGCTTAAAAGTGTCCCAGTGGCATTTTTGAACTCACATATGACACTAAATAGTTTACGCCTCGCGTTCAGAAAACCCCAATTTGACATATTTAATGTAAGCGTCCGATGTGATCTCCACGGTTTCGATGTTGGGTTTAGTTTCCCTATGCCACTATCCGATCCATCAAATCATTTTAAAGCAAGCCTTGCAACTCAATATTTGGAACTCGGATTCAAGCACAACATGGAGTGGAAACTAACTGCAGCCGTTAAAGCATCCTTTACAGGAATGTCGCTGGAAAAACACTTCAAAGATCTGGAAGGATTAATAACTGTAACGCCACAAATGGCAATTCTTACACTAAAGAAGAAACTGCTTGACTACAGGATTGATTTGAAACTTGCCGGACTAGATTGCAGTCTTAACATCGAGTTTTCTGATCCAAAAATGGTATTTGAAACGCCTTCTAAACCCGAAATCAGAATTTCCCTTGTTGTTACTGGCTTTGATATTCTCAACAAGCTTTTTCCCTTTAAAGTTTTTAAAGACAAGGTAGAAATGTATGTCTTTATAACAAAGGAAACAGGCCTGGCGATAAAACTCAAGACTATACCAATTCGAGATAAATTAATACCCTGCAGGGAAGAAGCGCAGGAAGAATATGCTTGTGACTTCACATGGCTTTGTAACAAAGATTCGTTCGTCCGACTAAAACTTCCTTCCCTTGCGTACACAAAAGATGGCTTCTCCGCTATCATTGATGTTCAGGGACTGGACAAGCTCTGCGTTCCACTCACGCTACCCTTCTTCCGACAGTTCTTCATAGACATTCCATTCCTTTACAACCTATTGAAGCTGAACATTCCGCTCTGGCCTCCTCCAGATATCATAGGCTCCTTACACCGTATTGGCTGTAATACTGACAACCTTCCAAAGGGCATGGAGCGATTTAAACACCCAGAATTTCCAAAGGAAATTACAGTCCGGTTTTCAGTCTCGGAAAATGGCCCTTTGGTTTTAGGTCTGGAGGTTCAGAATGGTGAATCTGTAGATGTCATCATGCCATTAAGTGTAACTGGTGATCTGGCAGCCATCTCGTTCAGGCGGTTCTCTATTGGAACCGTTTTTGGATTACCCTTCGTAGACATCGATATTGAACTGTATCTGTGGGATCTTAAGTTTGTGATTCTTCTATCACACCTTCCTAAAAGAAATTCATTACTCATAAATGCCGAGGAAATGGAAACACGCATAATCTGCAAAGACTGCTTCATCATCCTCTTGGGTTACATACCGATACCGATTTTTGCCGCACCACTGTCCATAAAATATGCCACAGTTATTGATCTTCAGGCGCAGATTACAATGTATCATCGCCGACCGGATCTTAAGGACTTGGGTACCATTTCTTCACTTCTTGTTGGACTTATAAAATATTACACAAACAGAAAGTACTTGTTATCCATGAACGATATGCCAACTGGTAATAACACTTTACTTGTGTTGAAATTATCGCACGAAAATGACGTGACTGGGCTTGAACTTCCTAAGTACCTTGGAGGTAAGAAATTGAAGCTGTCTGTTCCGCCTATAGATGGTAAGAAATTCATCATTTGCTGGATGAATTTTATGAAAACATTGGAGCTGAAGTGGCTTTTACAAATGGTTCCTCTTAGGTATCGTATTTTGAACGTCGCTTTTAACATCGGTCCCTTTAAATGGCCTTTGCTTAGGCTTGCAGCGTCGTCACCAAACGAGCTAAGACAGAACCAAAACATGTGGCCATACCCAGTAAAGGAAGGCGGGGACGATGCACTGATAATAGCTTCTACTGATCTCCTTCTTCTATCTGCTGATGCCTCTTTTCGAATGAAGAAATTTGGCAACGTTGGCCTTTCGTTGCGATTAAACGCTGGGATAACTAGTCTGGTAAAGATAAGTTTTGACGCCGCGGCGAAAATTAATCTGCATGATTCGTCGAACCAATGCTCATTTCTGCAAAAGCCGAGATAAAACTTGTCAATGTCCCTCTCTTAACTGGCGAAGTTAATGTAACCAAAGACTCAATCACGGTATTGGGAGAGTTGAAACTCAATTTCATGGGGGTTATCAAACTTGGAGGAATGGTTAGGGCTGTCTATGGCCCTAGCCTTGTGTTTTATCTAGATGCCGCAGCAGACTTTGACTTTGTGGGAGTAAAATTGGCTAATGCTCATCTTTACATAAAGGTTTCTCCCTCTACGTCAATTGTACAAGTATCGTGTAGCTTTATGGGATCAGACATGAAAGTGGAAATACGAAGGCGGGGTTTGTCCATTCTCGTTCAAGCGCAGGTAAAAGTTGTTGTTCGCTTTACGAGTGGATCTGGGCAAAATCAGCGTCCTTGGCAGAGATATCGGAAGGATTGTGTTGAATACTGGCTTTGATTGTGATCTGAAGATTTCTTTTCCAGGTAGAAGTTCACTGGAGGTTTCGTTTAATTTCCTGGGAATAAACATAAAGCTTCCAGCATTAGCTTTTGATTCACGAGACGCCAGGCCAAACAAAATTGTCTCACTTTTAATAGACCATGTCACGAAAAAGGCTCCTGATTTAATTAAAGATCTGTTTGAGAAAAATATTCGTCAGCTACTTAAAGCACTTATGGATGGATTTGTGAAGATTGTTGGTAATGTGGGAGAATTCATCAAGGACATACTCGGAGCAGGCTTAAACCTTGGAGCTGAACTCTTAAAAGACGTCGGACGATTCCTCAATAATCTGGCTGACAGCGCCAGGAAAATAGCCAAAGCTGTGGAGCAGGCTGGTAAAGCTGTTGCCGAAGCTGCTAAAGCAGCGAGAGAGTCTGCTATAAAGGCTGTCGAGGTTGCCGGGCAGACAGTTAAGCAAGTGTCAAAGGTGGCTGAGCAAGCGGGTAGACGACTGACTGAAACAGGAAAAGCTTTAGCACAAGCTGCAGAAAAGGTAATACGCATCAACAACGCTGTAAGAGAAGCAAAAAGGGTTTTCAAGAACATCTCGAAAACTCTTTCAAATGTTGTCAATAGAATCGGTCAAATAGCGCATAAAATAGCAGACGAGATTGCTCGAGGAATTCGCAATCTTGCCGGAAAAATTGTCCAAGGCTGTTGGTGGGTGGTTTGGTAAGCGTTCAATATATCGGCGTGACATACTTATAGATCAAAAACGTGAAAAGGAGCGACAAAAAAAGGATCTGCAAAAAAGGCAAAGTAACCAGCAGACTCGTGTTAGGCAAAAGGAAAGAGAGCTTAAAGATGCACAAAGAGAAGAAAACTTAAAAAGAAGCATGCGAGATGATGCACGAAAGGAAGCTTTACGTTCTTCGGACAATTTCGTGAGGGCCCAAAAGGAAAAAGCAGAGAAGGTGGCCGTCTATGATGACATCATTAAAGCTGGAAGGTGTGCAACTGGAGAACACAACTGTCATTCTAATGCCACGTGTCTTCGCTCAGGACCAGATGGACAGTCGTTTAAGTGCATTTGTAAGCGTGGATGGGTCGGAAATGGTGTGGTGTGTCAGAGACCAATTAAAGGTGTGGCAATAATTTCGGATAGTCCAAAAGCAGTTGGAAAAGTAGTTTCATTTGCCTCGTTTGCGTTATCTGGGACAGATGTTAAGTACAAGTACAGTTTCAACAGGTACTACAGCGAATATAGCTTTGCCTCACGAGCCTTTACTTTGCCTGGTGTGTACGAGATAAAAGTGTTTGCCAAAAACAATTTCAGCAGTGATTTGGCAAGTGAAATAGTTGTTGTTCAAGCTCCAGCCTCTAATGTGTCACTTGACATCAGTGGAGATCGGAGAGCTTGCCGTGCTGTGCATCTTACACCATCAGCCAGTGGAACAAATGTGTCATTTACAATTGACTTCGGAGATAACACTCCACAGGAAAATGTGACGGAGTCAGTGACGCATTATTTTCCACATTCAGGAGAGTTCACAATAAACATAACTGCTTGGAATCTTGTCAGTAGTAGCAGTAAGACGTTTGTTCTAAGGATTTCATCCACTCCGTGCGATAGACTTTACTGCGATGTCTGGGCATTAGAAAAGATACTTCCAGAGGAAACTATAACCAAAATTGCATCATTGGCGTGGTCTTTTGAGGAAACATCAAAAGCAGGCAACAAGGAGACGCGTTTCAACAAAATTTGGAAGTATCTGTCGTTGTTCAACCCTGTATCACAATCGGTATTAAAGAAATTCGGCACAGAGAACATCTTTAGGAATCGTAGCAGACAATACAGCTTTTCTGGTTCCCACATTGAAATGGATTTCATTATCGCTGGCGTGCTTTCATCACGAATGGGATATGCAGGAAAAATTGATGGAAATGACAGCTCACCATTCCTACCATACATTCAAAGGCCCCTGGACACTTTCACCTGGATTACAGCTGTGTTACTTACCCCATCCGATTTTCTTAACACTTGGAATACTTCAACGGAAAGCAGAGTATTGTGTGATGAGCTCCTACCCACCTCCATAATCAACAGTGCGATAGATGGTTACATTTTGGGCGCCCTTTCTACAAGTTTCTTTGAAAACACAAAGCTTTCAGACGTTTTATTTGACTATTATTGTCCTTCCAAGCGAAATGTCCAATACAACTGGAAGAACAGGCACCTGGCTTTTAATAATCTCTCCAAAATACTAAACAATGGTAAACATTTAGAGTCAGTACATGTCGTAACCACGTCAACTTTTTCAAACCTAGCATCTGGCCTGGAAGGCTACGGTTCTCCAATAAAGGATTTTTGCCTCAGCTATCTGTTTGACAGTCTTTGGTCCGAATTAAATACAACAGATCATAGGAAAAGATCAGGGGAAGAAGACTTCTGTAAGTTGCACATGACTTGTCAAGAATGTGTTTCCTTTGGAGGCAAAGGAAGATGCTTTTGGTGTGAAAAATACCAAACGTGCCTTCCGAATGACACAGGGATTGGTTGCAATCAAGATCAGGCCTTCTTCGAACCGCCGTGCCCCAACACGTGTCATCGTAATCGACAGTGCCATCAGTGTGTCTCCAAACCAAGCTGTGGCTGGTGCGATTCCAGAGGAAGTGGCTTTTGTACCGAGGGTAAATCACATGGACCAAGATTAATAGCTGCTTGCGATAGAGCTGACTGGTACTATGAAACCTGTGCATCATCGTGTCCCATAAGTCAAGGTCGACTTTGTAATGGGAAAGGGATGTGCAAAGCTGGTCGATGCCATTGCCTGCCAGGCGTTTATGGTAACGATTGTTCAGAAAAAGGCTGTGTGTACAAGACAAGACAAGACGATACCCTCTACTCCATGACATTGTGGTCGCATGTCAAAGAAATCGACATTCAAATGACAAATATTGGACGTATAACAACGCCAACAATAGCCGTTAATTCACTAGTAACAATTCCAATGCTTGAGAAAAACTCCAAATGCGTTGACGCTACCGTGGGTGCAAGGTTTCATCGGCTGTTTCCCAGACTTCTGCGGATGACAAGAAACAAAGTTGGGTTGGGTAGCTCCTGTGGACTCTTTGGATCCATAGCACCTGAAAGCAAATCACTATCGTCCTGTAAAGGGATCACAAATAAGGAACAGTGCCTTAAATTGGGTAAATGTACGTGGGATATTAAAGAACCTTGCACGGGAATTATATTTAATGGATGCTTTAAATTATCGCACTGGGTTGATCTGGTCGTTAAGGAATCTGAATTCATACATTCTCCAATTTCTGGAAACGTTAAAATAGAGGGAGATACCATTCAGATAACTGGATGGCCCAACAGTGAGTGGGAAGGTTATATTGTGACCGTGTCTCGTTTAAAACCCAATCATGTGACCAGTCTACAAAGTGGAGAGGTCATTGGTACAACCTTACCAAAGATAAACCCAGGTTTCCCCACGTTTATGAGAGTAGCAGTTATGCGAGACAATGTTTATGAAGATCCTACAACCTACCTTTTTCCATGTAACCCTGGCTGCTCACATATAATTCACTTTTACAATGGAATTTGTGATCAGGCCTGTAATACCAAAGAATGTAACCACGACAACGGAGAATGCGTGCTTATGTATTCCAACCAAACTGATTTCATACTAAAACCAAGGAGTATTCATGATTTGTACCCCATCAGTTCCTTGAACGTCTTGTATCAGCTACAGAAAATAACAGGAGAGAAAAGTTTGGTTGTTACGAATGGGCCAATCAGCGTCTTCTCCATTGCCAAGCTGGTCGTTTTAGAAGTACTAAACTCATCTGCTCTCAATTCGTTACTAGTTTACAGAAACTACAGGCACCTGATGATTAAATATGTGAACTCGTTAAGAGCTCAGAACATGTCAGTAGAAAAGATAACTTTGTTAACAGCAGAGAAATTGATTGAGCTTGGAGTGCATAACGTCTCTCTACACGGCAGAAGCGGCTCTGATTATGACATCGCTGAGATTAAAACATCCTCACTGGAAAATGAAACCAACTTTCAAGTAGGTCTGAACATGCTTGTGGACGCCCAACTACTTCGCTTTACGCTGGTTGCAAATTACAGTCAACCCGAAACTCCTTACTTTCAGCTGGCAATTCCACGTGATATCGTCAATGTCCGCTGGTTTCATTATTTCGATCCATCATTGAAACAAAAAACCCCATGCGATTCATTGACTTCGTGTTCTGGACATGGCGTCTGTTTTAATAATGGCAGTTGTAAATGCGATGCGTTTTATATGGGAAGGAAGTGCCAGTTCAACAACTGTCCTGGTCGATGTTCTGGTCATGGTACCTGCATCGAGGGTGTTTGCGTTTGCAACTTTGGCTGGAAAGGAGAAGACTGTTCTAAAGTAAAGTTGTGTACCCACTATGCCCAGAAGCTTGGATTGGAGATGGTGTTTGCGATCCAGATTGCAATACACCAACATGCTTAAAAGACAAAGGGGACTGTCAGGACATCTGCATCTGTCCAGAAGCCTGGCTTGGTGATGGTTCCTGTGATCAAATGTGTAACACCTCTCTGTGTAAGTTAGATGGCGGTGATTGTGTCGAAGAGGAGTGCAGTCCTGGATGCCGACCACGAATGTTGGGAGATGGTATTTGTGACCATCAATGCAATACAGAAATGTGCGACCTGGACCGAGGGGACTGTGATGTCATTTCTACCTGCACATGCAGTCCAAGTCTTCAGGGAAACGGCATGTGTGATGAAGACTGCAACAATGTTGGCTGTATGTATGACTATGGAGACTGCACATTACAAGTCAATGGAAATAACTGTCCTCGAGCCTGTTCACCTCCTATGATTGGAAATGGCTTCTGTGACTTATCTTGCAATGTGTCTACCTGCAGCTTTGATGGTGGAGATTGTAACCCTGACACTGATACAAAAGTAGATGTTTGCTCTGAAGGATGCCTTGCGAGTTTTCGTGGTGATGGTGTTTGCGATTCTGTGTGCAATGTACAGGCTTGTGGATTCGATAATGGTGACTGTCCAAAGCCAATTGCGCAGGAGTGTTCACCAGAGTGTCGACTGGACATGGTTGGAGATGGAACCTGTCAGTCACAATGCCTTGTGGAAGAATGTTCCTTTGACGCAAGAGATTGCCAGTGTGCCCCAGGATGCCTCAACTCGTCTTTGGGGAATGGAATCTGTAATGTCGATTGTTTTGTAGAACCTTGTGACTATGACAATCTGGATTGTATGTGCCCTCCAATGAAATGCCCGAAACATTTTGTTGGTAATGGGCACTGTGATGTTGAATGTAACAACAGAATTTGCGACTTTGATGGTGGAGATTGTGAGTGTGCGCCTGGTTGCTCCATTACATCAATCTCCGATGGTTTGTGTGATCCTGCCTGTGATACGAAGCTGTGCCAATTTGATGGCTTAGACTGTGGCGGCTGTGAAGCAGATTCTCACTTGCACATATGCGATGAAAACGCCTACTGTGTTGTCACTAACATCTCAATACCCTTCGTACAATGTCAGTGTAAAAGCGGCTATTATGGGGATGGATTTTCTTGCTTAAAGAGAGGAAACTGTTTCAATGAAAGTGATAGTTGCTCAAACAATGGAAGATGCATGGATTCTAATGGAACATTTGAATGCTACTGCAATCCAGGGTGGATTGGCAACGGTGTTTTCTGTGAAAATGTGGATGAATGTAAAGACCAAAACCATAACTGCAGCATAAACGCAAGATGTGTTGATTTACCTGGAGAATACCAATGTATCTGTGAAGCTGGATGGACAGGCGATGGTCATAACTGTACTGATATCAATGAATGCAAACTCAATCAGCACTCATGTTGCGAAAATGAACACTGCGTGAATAAGGAAGGAAACTACAGTTGTCAGTGTAAGGATGGATGGCAAGAAAGAGAAAATTCTTCATCACCAATTACGTCGGGAAGATGTGCCTCCAATATAAACCCAGCATGTGTTGATGTGGATGAATGTGCCGAAGAGATACACAACTGTTCGACCTTCAATGGCCAAGCAAATGCTGCTTGTACCAACACCATTGGCGGCTTTTTGTGCACTTGTGAACATGGTTGGCAAGGGGATGATGGTTTTACTGTAATGACATTAATGAGTGCGGTAATAGCTCTGTCTGTGGCATCAACCAGCTTTGCAGGAATTCGGCAGGTAACTATTCGTGTTACTGTAAAGAAGGATGGACATTCAGTGATCCTTCAAACAGGGAGTGCCAAGATGTGGATGAATGCCTCGTGGGATTAGACGACTGTGATATCTTTGCGAGTTGTGTCAACACTGACGGAAGTTTTACATGTGAATGCATGCAAGGATTTGAAGACAAGGGTAGAATTTGCACCAAGTATCACTGCAGAAATGAGACCCATAATGGAACCCGCTCAAACGATGGAAACATTACTGTTACAGACAATCAATTCTGCACTTGCATTGGTGAGTACTTAAACACAGGACGCACGTGCACAGACATAGATGAATGCGTGTGGGATAGTTTCAACTGCCCATCCTCAGCTCCACTCTGCCAAAATTTGCTGGGTGGTTATGAATGCACTTGTGATGCTGTGGACAATTCATCGTGTGATGCTGTAAGCCCTTGTGACTCAAGTAACAACACATGTAATGAAAACATGACTTGTGTTGCAGTAGGTGTGGAACATTACTGTGTTTGCCCTGAGGGGTATACTGAAGATCAAAATGGGACGGCTTGTATTGACATCAACGAGTGCATCAATCTTCAGTTTTATGGTTCATGTGATGTCAATGCTGATTGTATCAATGTTCAAGGTGGCTTCGAATGTAAGTGTCGTCCTGGTTTCCTTCAAAGTGGGGATTCTTGCTTTGAAATTGATGAATGCGAAGGTACCGTCACTAACACGGTTGAAGGTAGACTTCAGGAATGCCATGCCGGGGTTTGTGCTTCAACGCGGACCTGCGCACTTTACAACGTTTCAAACGATGGTAGCAAGGCTGGCAACACCTCATTAATTTGTGCTTGTGAGGAAGATGAGAACAAAAACATTGACTGCGTTGAAGCGACTGTGACTGTCATCCAATCTGGAGTAAATATTTCAACTCTCATATCCATTCCATGGAATTTAACAGTGAACGCAACCTCCTCTGTGAATACAAATAACCAAACCATGTTTGCTCATAATTGTTCGAACAGAGCAGTTTGTAATAACACAGCAGGATCTTACAAGTGTGTTTGCCTAACAGGCTTTCAAAGTAACGATGGAGGATGGACCTGTTACGACGTTGATGAATGCCTTGCAAATGTTGCATGTCATCCCAACGCCACTTGTTTCAACACAGAAGGCTCCTTTTACTGCACATGCAAATCTGGTTTTGTTGGAAATGGTATCAACAACTGCTCTGATATAGACGAATGCTCTCTTGTAAATTGCTCACAGAACTCAGTCTGTGTTAACACTGTAGGAGACTATTTCTGTGCATGTCGAGAGGGCTTTCGTCGAAACGAAACTTTGCAGTGTGAAGATATCGACGAATGTTTCAATAACAGCCTAAATGCATGCCACCCAAGGGCGTCCTGTCATAACTACCTGGGCGGGTATAATTGTAGCTGCATAAACGGCTATTATGGCGATGGTTTCAGATGTTCAGATATAAATGAGTGTATTGATAGCTCTATTTTCTGCGGAGAACATGCCTCGTGTTACAATACCCTTGGTTCTTATAAATGCACATGTAATCCAGGATGGACAGGTGATGGAAAAAACTGCACTAACATTGATGAGTGTGCACTGGGACTGCACACTTGCATTGAGAACTCATACTGCAGAGATAACCAAGGTAGTTATACGTGTTCGTGTCACAAAGGGTGGAAGCGTCAGTGGTTTGAACCATACGGCAGGTGTTCCAGATGTGATTCAAGCACGTTTTGTTCTGGACATGGTCAGTGCTTGCGGAATGGCACATGTGATTGTCTTGGATATTACAGCGGAGCAAACTGCTCGGTGTGCAATTCAGTTATGCGGTGTTCAGGTCATGGAGTTTGTGACTTCAATGGAACTTGTTACTGTGAAAGGGGTTGGACAAGACAACCGCTGGACTGTAGTGTTTGTCTTCCAGATGAGCTGTGTAGTGGTCACGGAACATGTAACTACGACCTCATGACATATAAGAATACCTCTTGTTTCTGCGATGGCAACTATTTCAGCCGTAACTGTAGCCAAGGTAGGAAATTCCCTGTTTTAAAGAATTTTAACGAAAGTTTAGTTTTCTTTTCCGAATTTTTTTCAGTCACAGTGATTTATTTTTAACGTTAGTTAGGCTGACGCGAATGTACAAATCTTGGCTCAGTAAAGTAGGTTCTTTGTATTTCTGTCTGTAATTTTCACAAAATGTTGCATGGTCATTGTCCATAAAACAGAGGAAGGGAACCTTGAAACTATGCCTTGATTCGCACCCAGTTAATGTAACCATCTAACTCCTTTTGACCCGAACAAAAACTCAGTATGTATTTTTCTTCTACGAGACTCGACCAGCAGCTTAAGTATGACTCAAAGTTCCATGGCCTGATAGAGGACAAATAAACAAGATTCTACCTAATTTATTTTTTTGCGTAATTATAATAATGCTAGGTCGGCATTTTAAAGGTGCCTCGCAGTGTAGGTGAGCGAATTAGTAAGCGTGTGCAAGAACGTACCTGATGAGGTAGCATACAAGCAAACAGAAAAAGCCTACACGATTGGTATTTGTGCTCATTGGTCAATTGCTATTGAGCTACTATCTGTCACTTTGCAGCATGTCCCATTATAAAAGGCGAAATATGTGGGCCTCACGGATACTGCACCCGAAATCACGATGCACTTCGTCCGTGCATCTGCTACTTGGGATACCAATGGAATGATAGCTCGTCCTCTTGTGAAGATACTGAGGAATGTATTGCTGGTTCTCATGACTGTTTGTCACCTGCAAGATGCGTAAATACGCCAGGGTCCTATCGATGCGAGTGTCCTTCGCTCGTAGGGTGGTCCTTTGATGGTAAATCGTGCAGTGATACAGATGAGTGTCAATACCCGAACGTGTGCGACCCACACGCTTCCTGTAGTAATTACCCAGGAGGATTCAAGTGCAGTTGCAACACAGGATGGAGAGGACAGGGGGAACATCCCGTATGCTCCGATATCGATGAGTGTGGTGAAGGCATCCATAGGTAACATTTTCTTCTGACCTAATACGTTTTGAGACCGAGAAATGGAAGAATAACTTTGTCGGCACTCATTTGCGTTATGGAAAATTTGTTTAGCTACTCTGATATTGCATGGTTGGCACATATCTACTTTATTCATTTATTGCGTTTCGAATACCTATTGCAAACCTGAAGAAACACTATAGGAACTTAAGCGCTTTCTATTGTGCTGACCGGCTGATATTAAAAATTTTTCTTCGGAAAAATCGTTCCTCAGATTGTACCCGCCAACAGTATTTCAATGCGGTTTGTGAGTTTATTATAAAGATGTTTAAAAAGTTTAAGTCACGTAACATTACCTTCGAGTATGTTATTTACAAAAGGGTGATAAGAGTTAAGCGACAGCGCTTACGTTTAGTTGCCGATTCTAATGATATGGAGCAACGTTCACGGGAAAAAGCCGTCTGCTCACAGTATTTTAACAAGTTTTTTGTATTCACTTGAACAGCTATCTACTGCATCCTTTAGCTTAACCAAGGCCTGTTAATTTTTTTTCATACTGACAGATGTCCAAATCCATCCAGATGTATTAATACCCTTGGAAGTTATTATTGTGTGTGCAATTCAGGATGGGATAAAGTTTCCCAGTTCCAATGTGTGGACATTGACGAATGTAGCC
>JAEMWC010000024.1:80000-125000 GCA_016490735.1 Pachyseris speciosa
TACATTTCAATCCACTTTTTGGTTATATATATATATATATATATATATATATATATTATAATATTATATTGTATATTCGTATCGAAGTTTCAAATTTTTATTGAATATTGTAATCATCCAATCGTAGCCTGAGTGTGACCTCATTTGAAATATCTATAGTTGATCGGTTTATTTCTTACGTGGCTTGAACGCTTCGTGCGGTGTTTACGTCCAAAATCGTCCTTGGAATAACCTGTGACAAGAAAAGCTACCAAACTCTGCTGAAAGAAAGCCTTTCCGCGGCTATTTGCAGTTTACCAGATCTGAATCCCTTTTTCTTGGGAGCGCGTACGTTGAAAATTGACATTTGACTCTTCACGCTGGGGTGGTTTGTGGTCTTCGGTTGTCAATCAGGTGGTCAAGTAGGCGGAAAGACCTTTTTAAAGAAAGTTTTACAGGCGTTCCTTCCCGCTTCCCGTCCCAAGCCCCCCTCCATTTTTCGCCGATTTATTTTCGCCTCTCTCTGCCGGTACTATCGGGCGCCGTTTACTATCTGAACGCCTGGAACAGGCTATGATGGGTTGCGTTGATGCATTCGATTATTACAATCAAAGTCATTTACAAGTTGTTGTTTTCCCTACCATTTCCCCGAGTACAAGTCGTTTTCACTGGTTACTGGGCACTTTTAAAATATAGAATGTTGTCTCCATGTGTATTAAAGGCGAATTTATTAAAAAGATGTTATGGTCATTGCTATTATACTTGCTAAGTAAATCGCCACTTCCACTTCTTGAAGAACCTCAACGTCGAGCTATTTGCAGCCCTATGGAATAGCCAGCGGATTCACAAAAAGCCCAACAGGAATCGAAGGAGTGAATGAAGGACGGACAAACGAGTGAAAAAGCTATGTACCTACTTCATGTTAACACACCATACAAACACCCTCATAGATCGTGTCCTTCTCTCTCAGTTGACTAAAACAGCTCAAGCAAATAAAGCATTTAATGTATCCAAAGAACCTCAAGTACCACAAATAATTTAACGATATCTGGTGGAGAATGTACTCTGTACTCTGTACGAATAAAGACTATACGCCGTGGTAACATATAGTGTATACCGCGAAATCAGCCTCACACTACAACTGTCATTTTCCTTGTTAAAAATAGAAGACAATCATTTTTAAGAAAATGGTCGATTATCACATTAACTCACCTCACGAGGAATGGTACCTTTTCTTTCGTGCTAATTTCCTTTATGTCGAACTAGCTTTCTACTCAACTTGGACAGTTGTTGCAATTGGTTTAATCTGGAAATTATGATCTCAGTTGACCCCTTTACAAAGCCATATTCTATTTTCATTTCTCCAGAAATAAAACGAAGACAAAACGAAGGCTTGCAAGTCGTCAAGTATGGGTTGCCAACCGACATGGGGCAAGTTGTCCGTGCACATAGGAATAAAGAAGCGTTTTGGGCTCAAATACCTTAACTCTACACTGTATCAATGCTAGTGTTTTGCTTGTCTTGGCTATGGCATCCGTTTTTTGTACTGTTTGAGGTATTACTTGTACATTGTGTTTATCAGAGAGTTCGACCGGATATTTTCGATACAAGGTATTTGAACTTAATTGAAAGGGGGGGGGGGGCAAGAGATGGGAGGTACCCTGGGTGCCGGAGGTTATTTTTTCACGTCTCTGTTAGCCGTTCGTTTTGCGTTTAGCTGGTTAACCGCTCCTCGCTAAAGAAAAATAAAACCTCTGGCACCCAGGGTAGGTGGGAGGTAGAATTTGAGCAAAGCGATTCCGAAGGCATTTGGAAAGCTTAGACAAGTTGAACTTAACTTGGCAGAAGTCCAGCAATCACAAGCCACTAAACAGAAGCGTACAATGTAGCTTTGGAAACGTATATTTTGCATGGTTGTTGGATTTCAAGGTTTTCCCTATTGCCATTATATAACTTCTAGCTTAAGATTAAAAGGAACACTTACGGCGACCAGAAAAGAGGTTAAATTGTGTCATTAATAATAAAGTGTTACGCTTAGCTTTGGTCGTATAATATCATCGAAAATCAAAGCTACTGTATGAGTCAGAGATGTTTACCACTTGCAAGACTGAAAAACCCGGATAGAAAGACTGCCGAATTAAGGATTAATTATTTTGTTTTGTTTCGTTTTCTTTTTTTAACTAAAGAAAAGCAAAGGAAGGTAGAGAAGTGAAGTATCATTGCGCACGACTATCGTCATGATAGGAGACTGGGAACGGGAGGAAACAGTAGTACGGCGGGAAAGGGTATATGCTTTATGTAATAATAAAATCGACGCAAATTCACATTTTGTAATAATAACATCGACACATATTCAAACTTTGTCCAGCAAATGGTAAACAGCAATGGTAGATGTAATCAAGAAGAAGCTGAGCATTGAAAACGATTGACCCTATTAACGCCTATTAACCGGCTAAGTCAGATTGTTTTATAAAAGAGCATGACTCAACATTGCTGTTATAGTTCGTCAATATTAATAGAGGTTTGACTTTTTTGTTGCAATATAGGTCTCGACAGAACTGTGCTTTTATCACAGAAGCCCATATCAGTCTAACATTTGTATTGAGTAGGAAGACCTCGAATAATGCACAAACATATTTTGGCTAGGCATGTTGTTAGATAGACATGATCCTTAGGTATGTATCCTTTGGTATACACTGGATATATATGTAAGTGCAAATGTATTAGGATGCAAATATTCCTAATTCTGTTAATTTTGCTTTTTTACACTTGGTTTATAACGTGAAAGGTCGAGGTAGTAATTATTACTTACTGATTTCCTTAAGACTGAATGGAAATTAGGTATTGCCGTGATGTAGTTTCATGTGTTTTGGAATATATTTCTCTTCCTAGTCACTGTTGCCTTTCTTGTATGCGATTCCTTAAACCTGGGGGAAATTTAAATGCCCAACATGCAAATTTTACAGGACAAATTATTGAACAATTCTTGACTATATATGTATAGCACAAGGAAAGAGCGCTTATTTCACTGTGAAAACGGGCTTAACGCAGGCATAAGAACAAGCGCAAGGATCAAAATTTCCCCTTTTCCTTGTGCTTGCGCTTATGCTTGCGTTCGCTTGCGTAGTGTTCGTTTTCATTTGGCATAAGCTACTCATGCTTGCGCTTGTGCTTGCGTCGCTAGTGAAAACCAGGCTTAACCGGCCGGGTTAATGGAGTTCCGAAGGCAACTACTCGTTGGTTATCAATGTGTCAGGGTACCAAACGGACGTGCGTACTTAGAGTTGTACGGGACATGCCCCAACCAAAACGCATAGCTTGTTGTTGTTGTTGTTGTTGTTGTTGTGTGAAGCAAAACCGTCAGAGTAAAAACACCAGATTTCTATACGGAAAAGGTTCCGTCTTGATCCTTACACATGCATTATTACAACAGTCAAGAATGAACGCACGGGAATAAGTAGAATTGGGTATCGTTTTCCAAGAACCTATCAACTGCTTTAAGAATTTAGTCTGGACTACTTTTCCCGGGAATTGACACTCACAAAAATCTCAATACGGCAAATTTACCAGTGACTTTGTGATTGTGATCGAGTTTCTCGGAAACAGCGTTCCTGGGATGGAGTGGGCAGGGGGGAGGGAGGGTAGGGGTGGGGGGGGGGGGGGTGGTGTTTAGTCCAGTATAGGGTTGAAAATGTAGCCGAACTTGGTCTGGTTCTGTTTAAGGGTTTCAAAGTTCCAGAGGCACATCCCACACCTAAACTCCACGCCCTTCTCTCTAGATGATATAGTGAAAACGAACTTCTTGTCAAGATCTTGCGTTCCTTCAGTTTCCAACTGACCCTTGGAAAATGAAACAGAAGCGCATTCTTTTTTTTCGGACGTTATGACGTGAAACTTTTCACATTACCTTTAATACGCTGGGGCACGGGTTAACGGGATAATTAAAAGTGCGAGATGATATACTGCTCACTGTCCTACTTTTTATGTTCTTAGTGGGGGTGGGGGGGACCTTACCGACAATGAAATCGCTGAGTAGTTTTATATGGCTCATCATCAAATGCGCATCCTTGCCACCCTTTTTGTGTCGTTTCTAATGCTTGATGAACCAAGCTTCCCACCAATGTGGAACTGAATATTAATCAGTCTAATAAATAGATTTAGCCAAGACTAAACGCGGAGCTCCACGATTATTATTTACTGGTATTGAGCAACTTCGCATGGCTTTCCTTGCGCCAATGTTTTATGTTTAGAGCAGTCAACAAACCTCAAAACATTAAAGCATTACAAGAAAACAATACACGACGCTTATGTTTTTTCGAAAACAAATTTAACAATCAAAAACCGATCAAACATTTTCTTCCAATATTTTGCGTTACGAAAAAATGTTTGATCGTTTAGCCACCCCAACCAACAAAGCGTGCAGAAGCCAGAAAAAAGCAAACAAATGAACCACATAACTTCGAAATTTCAGCGATAATGCGCAAAATTAAAATCGTTCTGTGGACTCACTCTGTGTAGTGTTTGGTCAAACATTGTCTTGTGCGTGTAGCCACCCAACGTTATGTTTGACTGACGGTGTTGGATGAAAATGTTTGATCGGTTAGCCGGGGCTTTAATCCTTAATTTTACAAGTACTCATTGCGATTACGTATTAACAAGATAAGGGCAAAAGTTTCTTAACGCTGTTGAGGCACCGAGGTCGAAAAACAGTCAGCCAAGCGGAGTAAAAACACTCGTTCGCTTGCAAGAAAAACAACGTAACAAAACAAACAAACAATTCAACTACTTCTTTGCGTCCAAAACGAATAGAGATGATTGTTATTTGTATCCAGTCGAGAGAAAAATAAAAGTTTCATTCCTGAAAAAAAGTGACAACGATTAAACCAAATGTTAATCTTCAATTTATTTAAGCTTAATTTGGTTAATTGTGATATCCAGTGAATTATTCCAGTTTGTTTTTTCACTTTTGTTTAATTTTTACTGTAACTAATTTGATCATATACCGTAAAAGCTCTATTAAGCATCCGGGGGTCTTATTTAATTTCAGGTCTCATTAGCGGGGGGCTTATTAGAGAGGGAGGCTTAATACAGTAGGGTGGCTTATTTCAAATCCTAAATACCCTGCTTTCGTCTTAAAACAGTTTTTGTATAAAACTCAAACAACTACAGTGAAATTTAATTATCTAATAAAGAGCAGCAAACAGTAATACGTGTTTGGGTGTATACTTAAAAAAAGACCAAACCAATTGGGCCTCATGAAGTTGACTTCGCAAGAAGGAATAGGAGGGACTTACAAAATCTTATGTTCCAAAAGGGGGAGGGGGGCTTATTAGATAGGGGGGGGGGGGGGTTATTACAAAATAACGACTTCCAGACGGGAGGCTTATCAGGAGAGGGGTGTTAATAGAGAAGGGGGGTTTAATAGAGCTTTTACGGTAGTCACTTTTGCTATTTAGATATCAACGAATGGCAAGTGAAGCCGACCATGGTTGTCATAGTAACGCCACGGGGTTCGTACAACTGTTCTTGCAAAGTAACAGTAGAGGTAACTTCACCGGTCCTTGTTCCTACACAACGTGCTTGTTTGTATGTACAAGTCTTTATTTATACTGACTTAGGCCGAAAGAAATTCATTTAGCAAAATTTAAAAAAAAGGGATCAGTATGCTATTAGGAAACGCAAAAATGTTCTATTTTTCCCTCAATAATAGCCACCAATATGCATCTTGGTAGTGGTCCCTATACATAGCCAGTAGTAAAAAAACGATGAAGAATTCTGCGTCTGTGAAGCCAGTGGACATGGAATAGCTACCGAATCTAGTGATTTCTGTGTCGAAACAGAAACCGTTTCGCAAAACAGCGTGCTATAAACCCTATCGACTTAGAAACTGATGAAAAACAGCGAAAGAGACATGAAATGACATCCTGAAGCGCCACAACAGCGGCGGTGGTAAGAGCTTTGAAGTCGAACATCGCTTTCATTTCCACACCGCACAGGAAATAGAAAGAAATGTTTGTTTCAACATCAAGTGTTTGTGTTTCAGTGTTTAGGTCTTATGTTTCTGTTTTTAATGTGGCATTTCTGATTGTGCATTCGGTATATATAAAAATACCTCCTCTTAATATTGGTACGCATATGTTCTGCCCATCACGGGACTCTCCAAGAAACTCGCGTGACATTTAGATGACGTTTGGATTACGCCTCTTAAAACAAACTGAAGGCATTTTTGCGCGGTTCGTGATCATGAGAGAAAGGGTAATCTGGCCAAGTGCTGCTGACCTCTAAGTAAAAACCTGAGGGCAATCACGTCCAGCTTTTCAGAGATAACCAATCTTTATTCTGGAAAATGCTATACTGTTGTTTTGTCAGTTTAACACTTCAAGAGTTATTCCTGCGTTAATAATTATCCCTTAAAAGTGCTCGGTTACCTAGTTTTATTTCCGTGTTATGGCCTGCCTTAGTACATAGCTAAAAGCCACGCAAAATGGCTTTGTATTGCAAAGCGGCAGCTTTGTCAGGCTTCTGTTAATTCACAGTCTAGTTTTGAGTTTCTGCTTTAAGAAACACACGCGTCAGGAAGCACTTGGCATCCAAAAAGAACATTTATTTAAGGGTTCTTTTCTATCATCACGTCCGAGGTCACATTCTCCGGCGTTTTAAAGCATTCTTGTGTAAGTCAATACGGACTGTCTGTTTGGATTTATCAGCTCTAAGTTTAAGTCGCGGAAAGCTTTCGAGGACAGAATAATTGTTCTCAGATAGTTTCCGATGCTGGCTTTTGCTGTATTTGACGTCGTCTTCAACTCCGCAATTTTAAATACTAGGGACCTTAAGCAACGATTGCGACAACGACAACGGCAACGAGAACGCACTAAGCAAAAGGCTTAATGAGCAAAAACAATGACTCTACACGTGTGTTTTGCATTTTGGTACATTTCTTTGCCGTCAAAACAACAAGGTGAAATGGTTAAATTCTAGGTTTTGGCGAGAACGTGACTGCATGATGGCAGATTTTTCTTTCTTTTTCTTTTCGTTAACGCCGTTCGTAGAAATTTAGTTCAGTGGATAGTTCGCCGACAATCTGCAAGTTGAACAAATTAGAAAAATCGCGACAGTACTACTGAATAACGGAAAGTTACATTTTGAAATGACGTTTCGTTGCCGTCGCCATCCTTGTTTGTTAAACTCCATAATATTTGCAGTACGTCTACTCCGGTGACTGAACAAACCATTTTTGCATTTTGCGTGTTAAGAAGGTTTCTGAGGCAGTTATGACCTTCCCGCTGGAAGAAAAATCGACGAAATGGCGTTAAAAACGACTGCAAGGCACAAGGCGGCTATGGAATAAAGGTAAGAAGGCTTTCCAGGTTACATTTTGAGTGATTGATTATTTTCTCGTTGCTCGCGTCGTTGTAACATACAGTACACGACTGCTTATGTTCTAGCCACAAATGTCCAAATTGCGCGTCATAATGCGAAGAATATCAACTTTAGTTGACTAAAAGGCAATTTATTACAGCTAGACAAACGAAAGGGTTTCATATTGAAGAAAGATTTGCTTTTATTTCTTTGAAATACGCTTATGTATTAGAAATTTTTACTAAAGGCGATTCCACGGACAAAACACTTGGGCTGCCTGTGCTTATTCTACGCATGCGTCTTATTACTCACCGCCGCAATCTCGTTCCCAGAGGTTGCGATCCTTTTGGCCAGCGCCAAGGATACGAACCTCTGGTCGAATCCAAAAAAGGACACTTCTGATTGGCTGGTAAAAACAAAGCAATAAACCGTTGTCTACGCGAAGTGTCAGGCAATGGCGGAATTATTACACGTAAACGAGTCCCACGAAAGCTGCAGAAATGATCAGAAACAAAGGAAAATTACTGTCGTTGTAATAATGCGGTTAAAAACCACCGCGTTTAATTTTGTAGAGATAAGGTGAGATTAGATGGAATTTTAATAGCTCTTAAACAGCTTACAGATGTCGATTTACTCCGACCAATGTTCAAGGTATTTGTGCCGTTCGTGTGTAAATAAAACTTTCCACATCAAAACCAATGATAAAGGACTTGAATTATCTTGTTGAAGTGTTAGAGTAGGCGAGGCACTGTGCAGATCATGTTCAAAGAGGGCGTAAGTTAGACGAGGAATGTGGTAGTCGAATTTCACAACAATATGGTTTCCTTGTCCAGAAATTGACAGTGAATTGATTCAATATATAAACAGAATATAGTCGTCTTTAATGAGATTGATCCATTGTGCAATAAATAATTTCTACATATACCGTAATCTCTCTAATTCTCCCTCAGAGGCTGATTTTTTTCCACCTAATTTTGAGGAGGGTTGCACTTACATCAATTATTAGAGAGAAGGCTTATTATAAGGGAGATGGGGCTAAGTTTAAAAATGGAGCAGTAATATTTGGTAATGTTAGGACAATAAAAAGCTCGAATAAAGTTATGGACAACTATTGAATTACTTTCTCTAGCTATTTTTAATCATACTGCTGTTTGAAACCTCTGTCATTTTCTATGCAATGTGACCTTCAAGGTCAAGTTGTGATAATGGTGCAGCCAAAAACATCTGACTCAGGGTACCAGTACAACACTCTTTTCTCATTCATGATCTGGGTACTGGGCATCAAACTGACTAAAGGTTACCATATATCAGTGTCAAAGGAAAATTAAGTGCTTTTGAATCAATCTGTATTTTAATGGCCCAAGATTGCCTCTAATTTGGTGTCTCCTTGATTTAGCCTTGGACGTGCAGCCAAAAAACAAACCAGGGCTTGTTTTACAGGGTTCGCACGCACCTTGAAAGTCCTTGAAAGTCCTTGAATTTGAAAATCAAAATTCAAGGCCTTGAAAGTCCGTGAAAAGTACACTGGGTCCTTGAAAAACCTTGAAATTTGCTGTTTGACTGTTTCCACTTAGTGGAAAAACTAGAAAAGACTTAGACTTGAACAAATCTGGCAGTTATCCCTTAAACCCGATCATCTAATATCACATTCTAATGGCATTTTTTAATGGATGGCCGTGCTTGAAAAATTGGAATTGTGCCCTGGAATGTCCTTGAAAAGTCCTTGAATTTTTAGTCCAAAAAAGAGTACGAACCCTGGTTTTATCTGAAAAGGGATCTAAAAGCCCTAAGGACTGGGCTATGTCTTCCTTCTTTTACAAAGTTACCGTAGCTGTGCAGGCTAAGCTTGGGATACTGGAAAAGACACTTGCATGTAGAAAGTGTTCCATAAATGACCAGAACTAGGTAAAAACATTGCCCAAAATTAATACATTTTAACACATAAATGTACAGGTTTTTCCAGAATTCTAATAGCCAGGTATGAGGGTCAGGTATGTATTCTATTTTCAGGATTTGAATTTGTTCATAAATAGATGTGCTACAAAAACTGTGTTGTGGCATAATAAATATGAAATCCCCCCTCCCCCAGGTCAAGGACAAGTAAGGGGGCCATGTTAAATTCCTTAGAGGTCACATTTATTTTTAGGGAACTCTTTATGGGTGAAAATATATTTCTAATCATGTAATATGTATACTAGAAAGATAAATGTATCTTTTATGAAGCCATCCAACAGACAAGGTGGGGAAGGGAATGGCAAGTTTTGAATAGAAAAGCTCAATGACCATATAGGATACAACCAAAAAATCCATCAATAATAATGAAACTTTATTTGCACTTCAAAATTACACAATGATGAGAAAAGGTACTGAAACTGTAAAATAATAAAAAATTATAATAATTATATCAGACAATCTTCAATTAAATTTGCTGAGTCAATAAAAATCTTCATTTGTTTACTCCTTATTCCACTAGTATACTAGGTGTGCTTAATATATAACTATCCCTGAACTATCGCCTCAAACCATTCCATGAAGATTTTCTATTTCAGTACATCATTAAAAATCTTGTTCTCCAGATAGCAGCTAACAAAAATTGAGGTGGGACTATTGTTGAGGTTAAGCTCTCATCGGCCTTTTTCTAAGCCAACACTGAAACGATGATTTTTGAGAATCCGAACATATATTATAAGTATACTCTAAGCAGGTAATATAAAGCTTAAATCAACTTGCAAGGTGTAACTGAGCTTCCTGTAAAAGAATCGATGTCTGTATCCTTAGAAAGAGTCGTGTTCGAAGGAAATCGCTCACAAGTTGGCTTCTACTGCATGTATGTGACTGTTTTCTGATTGTTGGTCGATTACCGTGGAATCGCCCCTGCTGACTGCCCTGAATTGGTCCTGCTGAACGTGTTGACATGATCAACAGACGCCATTTTGTCCTGAAACCTCACGCAGGCGCAATCAAACCGGAACCAGGATTTTCTGGTTCCGGTTTTGGATTCTTCCAGAGCGTCCGTTGCCCGTTCCGCTGGACAATGGTAGCGTAGGCTCTGGGGACGAGATTGTCACCGCCGTTGATGGGGACTGAGCAGACTCAACAGATGCAGAAAATCAAAGTAAGTGACTAAGATGTCGGGAGCATGGTCTCCGAATATTAAAAAAATGTTTATCACCGCAGTTTGTGTGTTATTTCTTGTTAAGCTACGATGGCCAAAGACAAAGAGTATTTAAAATAATAAAATATTCTCCTTGTCGTATGTTGTCGGCGACTAGTTTTTACATTGATGTATATTCTTTATTTCATTACTGTATTGATGCATATTTTTTTTATTTATAGCTAGGAGACCCTTGATATAGGGTTAACCTCTGGGTTTCCTTTTTCTAAATAACTATACACGTTATTTTGAAATAAAGTATTGTGAGTCGTATTTTCATCCCAACAGGCCATTTACGTACCAGTTGCCTTTTATTTTCCTTTACATCAAAACGAATCTTGCACATAACAGAAACAAGCATCGCAAACCGGCGTTAACGATCCACTTGATGAAAGTCGTGTAAACTGATGTTTCAGGAAAATACGGCGGATCAAAGACATAATTTTACGAAATTTTGTTTTTTGTGTTTACAGCGGCGTTAATTTCCTGTCGCCGGCCATGACCGCATATTGCTTGGAAATTCTGACAATCTTCTACCAGAGCTGAAAGTCTGGTACCTACCTCGTAATCTAACTTGATTCCTGCCATTGGACAGGAAGAGTGGACTTCAAACTTGAACTGATAATGAAGCAATTGTTGATTGTCGCCCTTGGGCAGCATGGGTTGCACCCAGCGACCACCTTTCGTTGAGCAACGGGAGGAGTTTTGTCATGGTGATCATTCGAGGGTTTGAGAGTGGTGGGCAAGGAGATGATTAACGAAGCGATGAAATGATTCTGTCGAGTGACAAAAAGTGTACAGGCAAGCAGCCCAGGTTGGAACGCTAACCGACCTGGAGCAAGCTGACCGTGCTCATAAAGCAGCCTTATTTTTATTTTTTTTATTTTTATGACACATTTACTTGGACGTGAAGGGAACGTACTGAAGCCCTGATCCTGCCGAGATGTACATACATATATGCTGGGACCGCAATATGAAGCTCCCACGCAGCCGTTTTTAGGGGACTCGTATTTCGCCTCCTCAGTGGGGAGGAGGTGAAATACGACTCCCCTAAAAACGACTGCGTGGGAGGCTAATGTACCAAGGGATTAATCACCCCTGCGCGGTGCCTGGTTTGGTGTCTTCAAAAAAGAAGATAAAAGAAATTAAAATCTCAGTAATGTTAAACAAGGTGTTATTCTTTGTAAGCGGTTTTAGGCCTCGAAGATTGATCACGGCTTCAGTTAGAAGGTGAGTGGGTCCACTGTTTAAATTTCTAAAACCCCCTTAAAATCGACGAAATACCAGACACTCAGTACCCAAACAATGTTGTTTTAACACTTTGGAGCGTTTTTGTTTGACTTATATCATCTTCAAATGTATCCCGCTAAACGCCCCAAGAATAATATTTAATTGATAATTAGGTCAGTCGCGGTTTCGATATCCACATGCATCAGTTAGTTCCGCCACATATTTCCAATGGTGTTTGATGGAATCAACGCAGCAGGGCCGGGTTTAAGACCGATTAGCACTAATCCTGGATTAGTTACCGTAGTAGTTAAACCGGATCAGCGCTAATCGTGCTTCGAACCGAGGCAGCCCAGTTATCTTTGGTGATCACTTCGTCTATTCTGATGACCTGTGTGTAATCCCAATCAGGTGTGAGACCAAGCCGATGCGTAATCGACAACATGCGCGGGCTGGTAAAGAACCTTGAGAAAGGCAGAGAAAACCAAATGGCTTGGTCCACCGTCTACAGAAAACTTAGACAGGAAGTAAATCGGGGAACTAAGACGCTCCGAACGAGTCTCAAGAAAATCAAGAGAAACGCAACAGTCAACACCAAAAAAATATCTGGAAAGCAATTCTGTACTGCATTTTTTGTATTAAAATCCTATTAAAAAGCACATTAATAAAATATAATTTTCAATGAGTGTCTTTATATCCGATAAAGACACGGCTAAGTTTTACATCCGATTTTCTAGGCCAAAATAACCCAAAACCTAAATTTTAGTGTCCGCCGTTCAATAAATTTGCAATTCGTGTTTTATCAGGTCCTAAAACACTCGGCTGCGTCTCGTGTTTTAAACTTGATAAAACATTCCTGCTCATTTATTAAACATTACGCAAATATACATCTCAGTATTTAAGTTGCGAGGAGAAATTCCATGGTGGTCAGAACTCTGAAGCCTAAGGGGGAAAAGCGCCGTGTTTAAATAAGCTCGCGAGTAGATGACTGGGACACAGAATAATCCCAAGATTCTAGACGCCGATAAACCCAATCAGACCCAGGCCAATGTGTTTATTCGATAAGCGCCCTGGGCGCTTATTATTCGGCCGGAAGTCGATCGAGTCTTAATCTGGGCTTGGTTCTTCGTCGCTTTATTCTTTGTCTTTGTCGTGTTTCATCCACAAAGCTCACTTCCGGCGTTTCTGCGCAAGAGCAAGCTAAAAATAGCAGCACCTCTCGGAAGGCCCTGGGGATGAGGTTGCACAAAACAAGGCCGCCAGCAAAAAGATTTTTTGGGAACACTTCTCCTCAAGCTTGGTAACCGTTCACAATGACCACCGTGACCTGGGCTCCCATATCGTTTCTTTTCTTCTTTCCAAAATGGCGGCGATTTACGGAGAACTCAGTCTAAAACGGGAGCCGCATCTTTTTGGACGATAAGCGTACAGATTAGCCTCGAAACTGTACAGGAGAGGTAAGCCAATTTCTTAGAGAAATATGCGTTATTCTAGTTCCGCGTAAGCGTGGTGATGAAAAAGTGGTCCCAAAATATTGTAAGAATAATTCAAACGATAATTTGGGAAATACAAATATATTTCCCCGCATGAGCCTCCACTTCATGCTAGATCCAGTCAGGAGCCGATTACCTGGAGCCTCCATATGTGCTGTACCCTTGAGTCAACCCTTTCCGACGAAGAATTATTTTTAGAACAGGCTTTCCCGCGAAAATACATTGTTTCCGAGAACGTCCGCATATTGCCGTCGTGCCGTCGTGAGAAAAAAAAAATGGCGTCGGAAGAGGGAAATTGGCCAACAAGTTTTCTCCTTGTTCCACCACCGTTTTCCTTTATGTATTTCATCCATTCTCTCTTTTACGATCGAGGGAAGCTGGTTACCAGTTAAAACAGTTAATATATGACTGTAATGAAAGCGTTGGAATATATTCAGCGTGTGTTTACTGTTCCCGGTAAGACCAGGCCGATTACCCAGTTCGAATAATTGTTTAGTTGGATGCTATGGAAAGAATCCTTTTGAAAGAGGGCTTTTTTTAAAAAATGAAGCGTTCTGGTGATGAGTTTAATTTTTCTGAGGGACAACGAAGTGGTAAAAGCAGGAAGACGTTAAATTTCGCCCGCGCCGATTGCGATGGTACCGAAGGAAACGCAAGTTCTAGTAGCTCGATTGGCGATGTTGCCGGCCCGGAAACTGCAAAGGAAAAGCTTAAAAGAAAACTCCTTCAGAGGAAAGATGACGGGGCGGAGATACTGGAAAGTTGGCTCCGAGAAATTTTAGCCGCAAATTTAGTTGGTGAGATACTAGATCTTACTATCGAGCACTCCCCCTTCGAGAGATCTGATGAAACTGCCACTCCTGGCCGTGTACTCGTGTTGTATCCATCTGAAAAACACACCTACGACAAACAGGCAGGACCATTCCAGCCTGTTCGACTTATTGTCAATGTTGACCGCTCTTGGAGTTTACAGTGTCCAGTATATGAACATATGATTATCAAGTCGGGCAAACTTCAAGAATCGGCGAATGGCGCTGTTGTCGATCTTGCTAAGAACCTTCTTTGTTCTAATCAAACATTGTGCCCGGGATTTCTGGAAGACGTCGAGGCACTGGGATATGAGCCAAAGAATATCCGCATTATGGCTGGGCCGGTGAGAAGTCTGCATTCAAAGAGGTGTAAAATTTGGCATATTCCTCCGCGTCTGACGAAAGAAAGATTAAATGCCTCTGACCCTCGGTGGAAACGAGTATGTCTCGAGTGTTTAGACGCCACAAGGTATGTGAAGAATCAAGTGAAGAAGAAAAAAAACTTGGATGAAACCACAAAGTTAAAGAGGCAAACACCAAGTAGTCACTTCCCGTGGAGATACCTCTCTCCTGGCAGCAAAACTAAACGTGCAAGGAACATTCGTCAACAACGATCAAGGCTGAGCAAACACGTTCAGCGATTTTACAAACGAACGAAGATTGAGTTGCCGGGTGAACAATCTAAGGAATTATGTAATCTCATCCAAGCAATTGAAGGTTCTGAGACAGGACAGAGAGAGCTGAAGAAAATTACTGCAGAGGGAAATAAGCTTGAAGGAAAAGGGGGTTTAAAGGCAGGAGACTGCATCAGTGAAGTGTGGCAAAAAGACCGAGCGAGCTTCTTCAAGGACCAACAAAGCAACGGTATGGATTCAACAGAGTTGTTTTAATTTTTGTTCTTTTTAAGTACTTTTTTTTATTTTTGTTATCGTTTCTTACCTTTTCACTCCTATAAATCAGGCAAAGGGAAATAAATTAACTTAATCGTTCTCAGGATAATTCTACCTAATTAAAGAGGGTTCAGTTGAATCTGAGCTGCTGGTTGCATGTGGTAACTTCTTTGAAGGATTTGGGCCACAAATTTAAAAAACTGAATAATCTAATCTCACCACTACTTTTCTTGTCCATTCTCTACTAAAATATGTGGTCAAGCGAGTTAAAAGCCTTTGAGATTGGCAAGCATGCATGTGTGATGATAAGTACTAAATTTTCACATGTACTATACCCTTATTCCTGCAGCCTTAGACAACAGACAGATTAGACATCTGTTGGTGTCGAGTTTAATATATTATATAGCACATCTCTGCTTATTACTGGAATTACACTGTTCATGCACGTGAACCCTGTACAAGCCAAAAGTGTAGTATGGAAAAGGTGATATTTACACCTTGAGCACATTTTGGTTACTCAAATTAAATTTCTTTACTAACAGTGACTGGCAAAAAAGGAAACAGATGGTCACTATCCACGATCAGGGTTGGTAAGTACCAGTGAAAGTTTCTTTTTTGCCTTTTTCACTCAGTTGTAAATTACTGTACACCTAGGACTGCAATCACATATTGGATCTATTCCATTTGGCCCTACTGGGTGTATGGCATGGGCTGGTTTATAAAATTTGGTCAAATTTAATTGTTAAACAAACTAATGGTGGCAATTTGTACAATATGTTGCATTCCTTCTAATTGTCGTTTCACATATTATGACTGTAATGCCTTCTCAAAAAAATAATTACATCACTAGAAATTTAATTTGCACGTAACTTTTTACAGCTCTTGCAGTCTACAACAGAAGCCCCTCTGCTTATGAGGCTCTGCGAAATCTTAGCATTCTTCAGCTACCATGTACAAAGGTTTTAAAGAATGTTTTAAAGGAAGGTGCTGAGCAACCCGGAATTGATAACAATTATTTCCAAAGTCAACGAGCAAAGTACAAAGAGTATCAGGAACAGAGGGAGAGTGGTGGACACCCACAGCCTCTTGGCATTGGAGTAATGATGTGGGATGAAGTTAAGGTAAACCTTGAAAGGTCTAGAAGTTATTCTTATATAATTTTATTCTTCCTTTATATAAACTTAATCTGTCAGCACATAATATTCAGGATTCCTTTTAGTTAGTACCATTGCATGATAATATATGTTATATGTTTTATTTTAAACACAAATCAAATTTAATTCAAAGTTTTAAAGCCACTTGGTTAGGGCAAATGTTCATTATTTTACACTGTAATTTGGAGTCATTTATTTGGCTAATCAGAACGCAGCCTGTATTCACCCATTCGTCTTTCAGATACAGATGAAAGTTGCCTGGAACCTTAAGGGTGGCTCCATCTCAGGCTTCACCATGGCACCTGATGAACTGCCTGTTTTAGATGATGTATACACATCAGCCATCCAGAGTGGATGCCAAAAGGCCAGCTATATTGTTCAGTTTCTGTGGAGGGACCTGACCTCAGGGTACGACATGATTGGGCCTTACTTTCCTGTTTCAAGCTCCGTGGATTCGAACATCCTCCAGGAATTTTTTCTGCTGAGCCTTAAAGCATTTAGCAACTATGGATTTAAAGTATCAATTGTCCTTTGTGATGGAGCATCCTCCAACCTGACCCTTCTGAAACTCCTCTGTGGAAGTCCAAGGGCAACACTTCCTGTAAATGAGGATGCAGATGATTTGAGAGGACGGTACTTTGCTAACATGTCATTTGTTAATCCTGAGGATCCAAGTGGCAATCCAATTTTTGCCATGATTTGCCCCAGCCATCAGGTATTATTTTTTCAAATAAGTAATCAGCACATCCAGATCAGGGAGGCGCCCAAGCTTAGTGTGGGCTTTCTCTATAATAAACATTGAATTGCTGCACATAATATAACTATATTTTACCTCCTCATTTTGTGCATATGAACTTGAGAAATAGCAGATATACTGCAATAATGGCCATGCATATCTCATAAGTCAATCAAAGGATTGGACATTTCTTCTAAAAGGAATTGTTCAAACATAAAGCATTTGTGTTGCTGAATGTCATTACCTTTTATTGTACCGTTAACATATAAAGAGAAGCTGTTAACAAGTACCAGGTACAGCACAGCTAATTGGTAATCACAAGATTTTTTTCAACTCCAACCTAGTCCTGATCCAGTTGCTACAGCTTTTAATGATGTTTTCCAAAAAAATTGCATGCATACTAATTAATTCTCTCCTAATAGCAATATTTTTGTTTCAAGCTGAAAAATATGATAGCTGCATTGTATAGTTCAAGACCCACTGGTTCTAAGAAGCTGACAATAGAGGGAAGACAGTTTGGGTGGGAAACTATTGAGAAAATCTACGATCAAGAAATGAAAAGAGCTGAGACAGGAAGAAGCCGTAAAGTGCTGGGCTTAAAGTATGCCTTTGTCTACCGAGACAATTGGACACGACTCAATGTCAAACCAGCCAAGATCATGCAGGTGATTGAATTATTATTTAATTGCAAATCAGTAAGATATATATCTTTTGTAATTTATGTGGGTTCCCTAAAGAAAAATATAATGCCTTTCTTCACAAAAAATCTAGGCCTTTATAAAAGACATGTCACATTGAGTGAAATATTCTATTTTCCTTTTGATCTGTAGCAAAGATACATGATTTCAGCTATTAAAGACCTGTCAGAGGAGCCTAATCAGGATAGAGCTAAACCCGTGGCCAGCTATCTAGAAGCATGCAATCTGATTTTCGAGAATGGTCTCTTGAGCCGACGCAGAATTAACAGTTTAAATAGCCCTGTCATTCAGAATATAAAGAAGGGAATGGATTTCTTTGAGAAATGGTGCCGCAGTCATGAAGAAACTGGTATTATTATTTTTAACATTATTTTGAGTGTACTGGTTTAAATACATTACTAACACCTGAAGCTTTCACTTAAGGAGCCACACATAATATATTTATTATTGAATCAAAAAAACTAAAAGGACAAACAGGTGTGTTACTTTCTGGTTACTCGAAAGAGTACAGAAGGTAGGCCTTCTCATGGCAAAGCATTTACCTGTATTTTTGAGATGAAAATAATTATTTTCTTTAAAAATGTTACTTCAATTTTTGATATTAACGATGTGTGTACTTATACACTCATTTGCTGACGAGTGAAGAATATTTTGCAATAAACACTGCCTATGAACTCTTACCATTTGGATTGTGAAGTAAACAGTACTCAAAGAGGTTTCATTTTTGCCCATAGTTTACCCTGACAACACCAAGAAATCCAGACAGACAAAGTTTCTTGCATGGCAGGTAAGTTTTTTTAAAGACTAAGTTAGTTTAATTTCACCATTGCTTGAATAAAATTAAATCAGTGCACTGACTAAAAAAATAATATTGAACAATATTCACCTCCTCAGCCCTACTGTTGACACTCAATGAATAATTTTTTTGAATGCATCCATGTAAAGAACTACAGCTGTAGGTCATGTCAGAACTACTGAGTCAAAACAATAACCTTATTATCAACTTGCCAAAAGAAAAAGGCATAATCAATGTCTGTGGCAAACAAGAGACTTGCATTGGCAGTAAAGTTATAAGAAAAGTTGCTCTAGTTGATATATTTTCACTGATGAGTCTCCTCCCAAGCATATGAAGAGAGCAAGGAAACCATAGTCATATGATTTTCATAATCATTTTGATGTTAATGCTAAATTATTCTTTTTATGTTCTCTGTCCTAGACTTGGGATCTTCTTCGAGTTGTTGTGCATGGATTCCTTTTATTCTGTGCATGGTTTTTTACCTATGTCTCCCCGGATGGGAGGTACTTTATTAGCCCCCTCAGAATCAATGGCAGTGCATTAGAGTCAATTTTTAGTGTGCTCAAACACACAAGTGGAGGAAATCTGTCTGCCATTGCCTACTCACCTGCTTTAGGCAGGTTGATTAACAGGAAAGATTTAGTTGTAAATCAACATTCAGAGAAAGGTTACAGAGACCAGATTTTAAACATAGATGGGCAGTCAATTACAGCTGACAACCAGATTTCTGTTAAGTGCACAAATGTTTCTAGGTCCTTATGTCAGTTTTCTTTTCCTCCAACAATAGCACAGTCCTCGCTAGGAGGAAGGCAGGGCAGCAATGCTTGCACAATTATCGCAGTTAGGTTTGGGGACTATGCAATGATGCATAAACTAGATATTTCATTACTTTGGGGGCAGCTGCCTCAGTTGTGGATCACACTATTTGTAAATGCTATATGTGATGGTAATCATATATATGATGATCATTTTGGTGATACAGCTGTTTACTTAGATGTAGAAGACATAGTCCAGGCTTCGGGCACTGAGTGCAATGTCCAATCAGTAAGTGCAATTTTTGGCTTTAATAATGCAAATGGATTTGCTGATTTAGCAGCACATTTAGGAAATGTGCTGCAACCATCCTATGGAGTCTTAATTGCAAATGACAAGTCAGTGGGAATTTTAGTTCAAGCAAATGGCCTTTGTGCCTTAATTGATAGCCATGTCCACAACAACAGTGGTGCTGTTATATTGATGGCCGATTGTCCGAGCAATCTTATTACTGCTTACTCAAGACTGCTGTTGGATCAAAATTTAGTGCTTAATATTGGCACCTTTACTTGGGTGCATTATTTAAGTGCCTAGTTCAATTAATAAAGTGTATGAGTGTGAATGACACATTTATTGAGGGGAACTAATGCCACCAAAAGAGTTGCAAACACTTTGAGTATTTGTTGACTGCAACCGCCTCGATCACATTCAAAGGAATTGTATCCCCATATTGATTCTTAATGAGCAATGTTGAAACAGAATTTGCTCTAGTTTTGCCCCTTGTAAATATAATTATGAAGGAGAGTAAGTTTTGTGCCCTACTACATATGTAGGCTGAATGTTGTTGATAAGAACATTGGCCTCTCTTCTTACATTCACACTGAAATAAGATGACTGAGTATAATGGCAATTTGAGTTTCTGTTTTCTATTGTAAATAAGGAAAGTCTTGCTGTGCAATTTAAAACAAGTATCCATTTATTAAATTCAAGGAAAGTTTGCACTCAACAGATTAGTGTTAGTATACATATGTACAGGTATAATATCACGACACATTAATTATTACATCTTGGGAGGACTCCATTGGATTTCCTCAAATAGAAATAAATTGCAAAAAAGAAGAGCCCTTATTCAGGGCATTAATTGGACAAGTGTAATTTAGTCAATAAACATTTAAGGAAGTAAAATATGATTTTCTCACCAGTCAACCTGGAAGGGTGGAAAAGATGGCTACAAAGAGATTGAAGGAGGGGTTTATCTTAGGGCGATGGTTCTAATCTGAACAAAAACTATATTTTAAACTTCCTGTCATTCTTAAGCTTCTCATACTTTAAAACACAAACACATCAGGGATTAAGCAATAATTTTGGACTTAGATACATTATGCCTATTACTGTATTCTTTTTTCCTATGTGCTTAAAGTGTATAGTTCACAGGGTTGGCTAATTGGCTCCCTGTCTAGATTGTTACTATAAAAAAATAAAAACATCAAAATGGAATCACAACAGGAATGCATTCTTATTCTAAAAATAATAAAAATATTGACCTCTTAGGAAAATTGTCAGTATCACAAGGAAAATTCAAATATAACTGATGGAAACCGGTCGCTTCGATACAACCTCAGTATCACAGAATTACACACAAACATTATACCTCAACTGAGTCTTGCATGATTCGAAACGACGTGAAACTTTGACACTGCGGCAGAAATGCTAAAATTCTACTTGCGTTTTGTGGCTAATGCGTACGCTTTTAAGCGAGGTCTGAGCATCTCATCAGCGTCAACCACCTTATTTTGATCTTTCAGTTCCCTTTCAATCCTTGCATTCATAAATTCGTTGATTCGAGTATTTGCCAGTTTTGACACCAAGGCTTTGAATAGACCAACAATTATTTCCGTGTCAGTGTCTTCCAAGTTCGTAAGGGAAACGACGAGCAAACGAAAGTCCATTTCAAGGGTTTCATTGTTTAGAACTGCGTTCTGACACATGCTTAAAAACTTTGATGGGTATCGACGAAGGTTACTGTCCGTTGCAAATTCCCGCACTTCGTTATCAACAGATCGCAGAAACGTGATCATCTCAGCTCTGGGAAACACCAGATTCCCCTCATCAAGATTTTTCAGACTTGCGGAAAGGGCCGATTTATCCTTCATAACGAGTTGCTGTAAAATTTCCAACTCCTGCTCCATAACCGGTTTCCGCTGTTTTGACAAATCTCCCCGTCCTTTTTTTCCGGCAAGAGTCTCCTTCCGCAGTTTAATCATACGCTGCAGAGCCGCTCCACAATACCGATACAAAGTATCGTCCGATTCTTTTGATAGTTGACATCTTCTTCCATTGATACCTTCACCAGCCGTTTCGCTTTCCGTCTTTCTTAGGCGTACATGTTCATGTATGATCGAATAGACCAACTCGTGAATAACACTCACAACACAATGAACATCATCTCGAGAGTTCGTGTGTAAATTCGCCAATAATCTTTCTAAAATCATTCGCTCCTGTGTAGGTTTTCCGGGATGAAAATTAGCCAAGAATTTCATCCAGGACACTGAGAAAGCCGCTTTTTTGTACTTGTCTTTACTGTCGAAAGCTTCTTTGGCTAAAGTTGAAAATTTCCGGCAAAATCCAGCGATCAACAGTTCAAACAACTGCTTCTGAGCGACGCCTAAGATATGTTCCACAACCTTTATCCGCTCAGGCTCCAATTTTATTCGTGGATCGTCCTTAAGGGTTGCCCTTACTTCGGTTTCTACTTTATTGGATTCTTCCGAACTAAAAATCCAAGAGACCAGCGTTTCCATTTCTTCATCCTTAAGCGTTGCATCTTCACCTTTCTTTGTACGGGTTCCAGTCCGCGTGGATTTTGCTGCCGAAGAGCCGCTCCGTTTGGGTTTTCGCTTTTGTCGGCTTAAAGAAGCCGAAGGAGTTTCCTCATTTGATTCTCCTTCCTCCCTGCTATCAGAAGATGTTATTGAGTCGCTAGAAAGCACGTAACTTGCCGAACTATCATCAGATGACTCCGATAAATTTTTCCCCACGCTTTCCGCCATTGTTCTTCAGAGCACGAAAAGCATATGTAAATGAGCATTACTAAGCTGCGCTCTGATTGGTTATTACGCACAACGCATTAGGGCGTGACAAATTTTCCGCGGGAAAGCCTGTTCTAAAAATAATTCTTCGTCGGAAAGGGTTGACTCCAAGGGCTTGTATGGGAGATTGAGGCTCCGGGCCAGTTCAATACCGATAATACGAATATTGTCTATTCCACTCAATCGAAAAACAACAGTCACTCGCGTACATCACGTGATACTGAAGTCTGAGTTCCCAGCATTTCAAGACAGTAGATATTTCGGTAGTAACTCCATATATGGAGAAGATAAGTGTCCCAGACTGAATTTAAATAGCACCCCCTAGCCTTGGTAAGCAAAGGGTTAACTTTCCCTCCCGACAAGGTGGGCGCTTATACGTAAGTCTACATGACGAAAGAAAGCAGGAAAGCAGGAGGAATTACCAGTGCGTTTAGTACCACCTACGGTGGGGTCGGTAAAACTTCAGCCTAGAGCCAGTCGTTATTCCTTCAAGAGTGCTGGGGATGTAAGATGTGGAAAATATATGATCATTGAATCTCAGTAGAGGCGCGCGAGGAAAACGTGTCCCCAATCGCGCTCGTTGCTGCAACTCGCGCGAAATACTACCCGCCAGGAGTAAGGAGTGGCTTTGATGCGTAGAGCTTTTCCAGCTGTAACAAGATACATTTTAAGTACCACTCATTTAATGGCAATCAAAAGGCTCTTCGTTATCGCATTCTAGTATATCATTTGCCTGTTGCACAGGGGTATAATGGTACCCTGGGCAAACAACGAAAAACTTACTAGAAAAAACCAACGGAAGCACTTGCTACCCAGACCGGCCGTACATAACAGCACTGAAGTTGAGCTGTTGAACACGTCGAATCTTATCTTGCTGTGTATATTCTGGCCAAACCAGCTTTCTTCAGGTACGATGAGAATTTACATTGGAAGGGATGTTTATGTAGTAATATACCGGAAATACGTAACTAAATTGACTGACAGCATAAAATAAAAATCAGAATAATAAAAACAAAATTAATAACAAAAATTAACTACGTTTCTTCGCGGATGTTAAGACCTTCAGGATCAATTGTTCTGCCTTTTGAAATTAAAAAAAAGTTTCCCTGGTTTTAGTCTCTATGATAAATATAGTACACAGAATTTAAAACTCTGTGTTGTATCGGTCCCTGCTGTTATATTCTTTGTTGTCAAAGCCGGCTACGCCGATTAGATCACCAGTTTGATCCAACGTATACCAGCAGGATTATCAGTTGTGGACAGTTGTTTGCTTGAACATTTAATTACCATCCAGTTCGGCCGTTCTAGATGCAATGGACGTCTTTTTAGATCACTTACGGCCACCCCCGCCCCCAACCCCATGACTAATGCTAACATGATCGGACCTCCCATGATAACAGATAACACAAACCAAAACTAACCGTGAAATGAAACAAACAAACCAATAAAGGAAGAATTTTTTTCAGTATTTCATTGCCTTCTGTATAAAGACACTTTTTATGTACCTCTTTAAGCCTGGTTTTCATATGTCGGGAAAATCCCAGACGGTCGGGGATTTCACTGTTTCCCGACCGTCCCAGATTATACCGATTAATGAAAACTGGAGATCGTAGACATCCCCGATCGTCTGGGATGGTCGGGGACAAATCGGGAAGGTTTCTATTTTGCCGATGCGTCCCAGATTTCTGCGGTGATCGTTATCTCGGCATAAATCTGGGACGGTCGGGAAATAGTGAAATCCCCGACCGTCTGGGATTTTCCCGACATATGAAAACCAGGCTTTAGCCATGTTCGATAGAATTATTACATTTGTCAAAGAGGCCTTTTCTAGCATGTCTAGGCGGGCTAGGTAAACTGACATTGTTAATAGTAAGCTCTCACACACACATACACACAAAAGAGAGAAAAAAAATCATAATGTTGAAAGTTATAAAACTGAGCAGTTACACATAAATAAACTGACTACATTAGATCAGCCTGAGGGAAAAATGAGGAAGGAAAGAGATTCAAGTTAACAGAACAAAGAGAAAGCTACAATCATGGACAAAAGTGTTGACACATTTGAGCAAAATAATGGCTTTCCATCAGCGTCCTTCCGTAATTGAAAAAAAAAAACTAATTTTTTGTCGACTGCCAAGTACCCCTCTCCCCCTTATGTTACAACATTGAAAAGGGGGGAGGGGTCGAAATGTGAATTGGAGATGCGAAAACTCACACGTTTAACGAACAAGGGAGCATCTCAACCCCCCGGGGATACGCCCTATAATGGCCTATACGGGGAGGCTCCGCCCGAAAGGGGTACCTTTTCCACGCTTCATGTATATGAAAGGGTAGGGATTTCACGAGGCGAAGTATATGAAAGGGTAGAGAACTCTGTCATTTAGGTATTTAAAAGGGCCTTTCATTAAAATATTTCGAGCACACGTACCTTACGACTGTACTGTTTTAATTTATTGAGCGCTACATGAAAATGACAAGAAGACTTCCTGTTTTAGGTATATGAAAGGGGTACCATTTGTCAGTGGAACGTATACGAAAGGGGTACCTATTCTGTCAAAAATGGTATATAAAAGGGTAAGGGGTCGGACCCCGGGCCGGAGCCTCCCCGTACTAATTTATTTTAGTACCCCCCCCCCCCTCCCCCGCGGGGTCTCAACTACTTTTGTCCATGATTGTAGCTAGTTATTTAAGTGCAGATATGTGCTAGAAAGGTCAACATTCATCTCCTCAGTTTCAAGAATCTTCAAAAGCAACCGAGTCGGTTTGCGTTTAAAGGTTGCTTTCTTTAGCTCACGAAGCTCACTAGAGGGGGCATAGCATTCCATATTTTCGCATTGATGATTTGTTTTCGCCTGTTTCCAGCTACTGAGAAACGAGTAGAGTAGCAGTGAACCTGTTGAGAGCGAGTAAAAAATTCAGAAGTATTGGGTGGGGCACAATGATTTACGACGTCGTGTAGGAGGCAACCAATTTAAAGTAAAGCATTTTTATCTGCAGAATGCCCGAACCAGCAAAAAGAGGAGCACTGTGGGACGTATAATCTGAAAATACATTTTAAACAAAGAACCCGCTTTTTTAAATTGACACTGACTTTATTCAGATGTGCATTCACTTGTGGATTGCAACTATTGTAAAAGCGCTATTGAGCTAAAGGCAAATAGCGCTATACAAATAAAATTATCATCATCATCATCATCATCATCATCATCATTATGGATCAGGGCATGAAGCCACTGACGGTGGCTTCATAGCTCAGTTGGTTAGAGCATCGCACCGGTAATCGCGAGGTCACGGGTTCAAACCCCGTTGAAGTCCTGAATTTTTTTATTTTTATTTTTCAGGCTTCTTTTTCGCAATTGCATAAATTGCGTTCTCAACTGCGAGGATCATTCTTCATTTGATTTCATTTCCGCAGTTCATGTATGATTTATTTCATATATCATTCACACTCATTTCTTTCACGGGAACATATGAACCCACAATTGACCTGCTCCCAACGTCAGTGGCTTCATAGCTCAGTTGGTTAGAGCACGCACCGGTAATCGCGAGGTCACGGGTTCAAACCCCGTTGAAGTCCTGAATTTTTTTCAAGCTTCTTTTCGCAATTGCATAAATTGCGTTCTAACTGCGAGGATCATTCTTCATTTGATCTTATTTATTTTATTACCTCATACGATGATTTAGACTTTTATAAAGGAAGTTTTTTAGCCTAGTTTTTTTTTTGACACATTTTTTGGAAGTTTTTTTTAAATAAAAAGGATTCATACAGTTTTCTCATAATTTGTAACTTGATGATTTTGCAATTAGTTATTGTTTTGTAAATATTGAATGAATTGTTAAATAAAATTAGTAGCAGTAGTAGCAGCAGCAGCAGCAGCAGCAGCAGGAGTAGTAGTATTATCATTATTCACGGCTTGGCCCCAAGCAACGAGACCATAAGAAATATACGGTTTGATGGGCGAGCGGTAAATGCTAAATCAGAGTAGTACGGGTACTTAGTGTCTAAACCTAGCAATTATACCGATTCCTTTACTTATTTTCGTGGAAATGTAGTTAATATGGTGCTTCCAGAAGAGATTACCGTCAATTAAGAACTCTTAGGTATTTCGCATATGTCTTACGTTCAAGAGATACCAACTGCTTCGAGTGCCTTCACGGTCTAGGAATTAATTGAGTAAAGCGCCTGTTAACTTAACTTGTTATAAAAAACCAAGATCAGGGGCGTGAATAGCGACAGGAACAAGGAATTCACCCATCCACTTCAATCCAGCTACACTGTAATAGCCAAATCCGTGGCCAAAATATTCGCTATCAGAACCTCAAACCACTGTAAACATATCCGAAATTTGTTAACGTAAGTTAAAAAAAAACAAAGAGCCCGATTTGTCACCTTGTATAGCAAACTGTTTGCCATTCATAAGCCGGAAAATAGACTTTAATTTCACTTAAAGGATGCTTCTTATATTTACTAAAACCACAGAAAGCAAGAGACACGGAACAAGGGAAACAGCAGTGAAAACAGGAAGATAATGTAGCTTAGTAAAGTGCACGGGTTTCATAGACACTGAACTTGCGAGAGCGTTTGGATAGACTGAAACCGATGTGAAAGTCGCACCAGTCTGAGTTCATTCCGTCATGTTAGCATTGTAATCAGAGTGATGTGTGCTTGTTTGTTTAGAATTTTCGATCGGTATCGTGACTTCCTGTATGGTTCATTTCCTCAGTTTTCCACCCTCATTTGAGGTTTTCGAGGATCTGGAAAATATCAAGATTCTGAAGGGAAGAACATCATCTTCAAATTAATCTCTCCCAACAGGAAGTTCCAAAGGAAACACACTATTCAGTTGCATTCTTTTCCGAGTGGTCTCGTGGTTAGGTTTATAGAATCGCTGGACTTTGTGATTTGATATGCCCAAACCCAAACTAACCTTCTGCGACCTTTCTCAGACTGTGGAAATCTATGCTCTAAGGGACATCTGTGAAAGGAGAGAAGGCCTTTCTTTCGTTTTGTGGACATTGTGTGTTAGACGTTGTCAGCTGGACAAAGAAATCTTTGATCCTACCACACCAGACCAGAAAACCAAGCGAACGACTTTGAGAAAGTCTAGTCCAGCCTTTGATAGTCCAACTTGACTTTTGGAGTCCAACAGTTTCGCTACATTTACACTCCCTCCCCCACCCCACCTCGAAACAACGCTAATAAGGATGCACAGCTCTTTTGCTTGGCAGGGTACCGAGCGGAAATGCGTACGGTCATGTTGTTTTGGGTTTTTCAAAGCAAAACATCTTGAATACCTGAATGTTTGCTTTTTCTCCAAGCTGATAACAGCAAGTTGTTCCTGCCTTACTATCATGTTGTTTGGGGATTTCATAGCGTAACATCTTAAGTGCTTGAGCATCTGTTTCCCCCTCCACGCCGAGGACAATACGTTATTTATAGTAAAGCCAACTCGAACGCAATAAAAGGCCGCTATCAGTTCTCATCTTGTTTACGAACAATAATCCTGTATTTCGTGTTAAGTGGAGAAGAGAAAAACATAGATTTCAGAACGAAAAACGAAAGCACTTTGAGCGAAATTCCTTTTCTTCCGGGCGTAAACGGAGAACTCATCATAATTTAATTTGGCAGCGATGTTTACAACCACAAACACGTTATAATTTCTTCTTGCTTGTAAACTGGACGGCGCAATTGTCTCAACCCGAGTTCATATTGCATTGTGTCGGGCCGAAATACATATTGACCCGAAGTGATCTCCAATTGCGGAATTCCGCCAAGGAGATTGGTGTAAATCTGCTTGAATAGCCCTTGTATTAGTTAAGCCAATAAGATGAAACTATGACCTGTCAAAACCGGCGGTTCTCGTGAAACATCCCTGATTTGCTGACCTATTGCTCTCTTGCGGTTGGCGAAAGCCGATACCCACTCCATGGGAATGCATTCACAGAAAACTATTCCCCACGTATTCTTCGTGACACGCAGAGAATCGCAACGGTCAAGTGTGCCTTGGAAGCGAATTTCGCGGTCTTCACTGCCTCTGCTGTTAAATTCGTGTATGCATTTAAGAAAGGGTGATTTTCGCGACACAGTTCATTTCGCGGCTAAGTAGTAACAGACGCTTCTGCGTTTGTTTCAAGGTGAGTGAACGCATTGTTTCGTTCTTTCTTCGACAACGTTGTCGGATTCGTTCCCACTATTGTTAAACATGTAAGTAAGAACTGGGTAATTTACACATAATGTTTCTTCTTTTGAAGGTTTGCATGTGTGAACTGTGATCCGACCGACTTGTTGCTATGACTTGAGCAGCGCGTTTCAACCCAAAACTCTGGGCTATTCATAACTACGGTTTATATAATTAACAACGCAAGCTGTACACAGTCAGAGAGCTCAACTGGACTGCATGCGCCATTGTGCGAGATACATATTCATCTTTGGGACGACAGCCGCTTAACCGCAAATCATTCCAAAATTGGACGTTTGGTCGGGAAGAGTCCCGCCGACAGTCTCGTTCGGAACAGATCCTGGTTTTCAATATCTTGAACAAAATCAACCGTAGTTTACCTCTCGAAAATCAAAGGAACTTTTGAAGAACTGTTTGCTTGAACTGTATGCTTAAGAGAATGGAAGATTCCAAACCCGAGTTAAATTCAGTGAATCGCGCTCACGATCAAGAAACCCAAACAACCTTTGATATGAACCACAGGGAACCGCCGGTTCACAGGACACCTTCAACTGACAGCAGAAGACCTCATGTCTATAATCCTTATCAAAGACATCCTCCAACATGGGGTGCAAACCATTCCTTCCATTCACCAACCTATCCAGAGTTCTACCCTTATGATATGCACTACTCACCACACCACCATCCCCCTCCATCCATTCCACCACAGCCGCCACCACATAGCAACCACTACTATCATGGACGTGTACCACACTGGCATAACTCCCCTAGTCCTGTGCTGCCACATCATTTATCTGGTGTACCACCCTCTCATTCCCCTTATCATCCCTACCAGTATCACCATCCAGATGGGTTTTATTCCCACCCCTCTCCATTACATGGGGGTGCTCCTCCTATGCCAGCTCGTGGCAGACGACACACAGACTCTGACATTGCTCGTCCCAAAGCAGAATGGCCACCTGGTTATCAGCCCTTTGTAAAACCTCTTATACCATCAGATTACCTGGCGACTCTGCAACGGAACCCAGGATCAGACTACGGTGGACCACCATCAACTGCAACTTCATTGAGGTCGACTGTCATCGATTTGCCACGCTCAAGCTTTCCAAGTCCAAGGCTGTCAGCAAGAATGAATCGGAAGCGACCACTGTCCCAAACACCTTCATCTGTTGAGTCTATTGACCTGAATGCTTTGATAAGGAGCTCTCCCGACTCCCTTTTAGGGTACCTTGGACCCACAAGAGGGTCTTCAGCAGGGTCCTTTGGTCACTTGAGCCCGATTGGGTTTTGCACATCTCCTGGTTCACGACCAGCAGCTCGCCATCCTGTTGCTAAAAATGTAGTCATTACTACACCACCTATTACCACACCCCGGTTACCAACGCCATCTTCTATGAGAGACACATTGCCAAGCTCAACAACTGGTGCAGAAGGGACAAAGGAGGAGGCTCAAGAGAACATGAATTGTGCAGAGTCACCTCAAGTGTCCAGCAATAAAGAACCAGAGAGTATAAGCTGTAAGGATGAGAGTATGGAAATCTGCCCTCTGGACTCCACAACATCACCTGGTGCTTCAGAAGTGAAGGTAGGAATTTTATTAGTAAATCACCCTATTCTGTTTTTATTAAGTTCCACATTTTCCACAGGGCTCTATTGCGTTAGACTTCCAGCAATCCCCTTGTTTATAGTCTAGATGAGCAAGGTATTGTTTGAGTGAGTGAAAGGCAATGGGCTACCACTCCTACCAGACTTGGTTTGCTCCTTTAAAATGATTTGTAAGTTTTATTAACTTTGTCTGGCACTTTGATACCAAAACAGAGCTTTTTCATGGGCAATGGTAAAACAATACCATTCAACTCTCAAGCACATGCAACTGGGTCTATGTCATGCCCTTATGCACAGCTATGACCAAAATGTCAGGCATTAGTCAAAAATAGTCAAATGTTACTGGAAACAAATGGGTAAGTGTTCTATTTCTGTTTAACTACTGCAACTTGATTTTCAGCAGGGCGGGGTACTCTGTTGCATTCCCCCATCAGACTTTGCCTGTGAACCTTCAAACTTTTCCCACAGGTCTAAGTTAGTGGTGCATAAAATTATACAACCTACAGAAATTCCAAATGTCAGAATTGACAAAAGTGCCAAAATTTAGCAAGTTGACTTCTCCGTTACAACTGATAATAATAATAATAATAATTCTCAGCACAATGAATGAATCAGAATATGAGGCAATTGCATGTGACCACCAACAAGCAATTGGTTAATAAACACGTCCAAATCACAATTAGTTTTGGTTTTGCTTGTCATTGGTTGAGAAAGTGGCGCTTGTTTTGCTGGCCAATCACAGAGCAAAGTAAAGCAAAACCAAAGTAAACATTAATTAAAATTGAAAACGAGTGCTACATGCAATGATAATTTTCCTCTTAATTTGGCTTATTACTCACTCATGGGTTTCAATAAGTTTTGAAATATAGCTATCTGAGCTAACTCAAGTAGGCAGCGACCTGATGAATTTTTTTCTTTTCATAATTTGAGTGAAAATATGTACAAAGTGGCCAGTGGTAAGAGGTAAATTCTGACAAAGTAGGCAGTGATTTCCGTGGTTGCCGGCTTCTAATGAAACCCCTGCTCACTCCAGTATTAACAATAACTTTTTGAAAATCTGAAACCTGAATGTCAAACATTCTAATTGCATGCCCAGACTTGAATTTTTTGTGCCTTGATGTTGCCATAATGGACATTTAAATTTAGTTTGTTCCAAACATAATCCCAATACTGTTTCAAGCTACTGGTACATTGCAATAACAGATGTTAAATGTTAATCCCAAACAAATCTTGCAATAAAACTCATGTTCTAAAAACATGATTTACAATGTACTAATCTAAAATCATTCTAAAATGCGTAAAAGAGAGAATGGTCATGCTATGACACTTGTGATATCATCTTCAAACAGGACACTGAACAGCAACTTAAAACTTGTTTTCATGAGGGTGTGATATGTTTACCAAGCTGAGGTTATCATATGTGTTCTGCTGTTAACTGCAGGTTTTACATGTAGTGCATAAATCTTGCCTAAATCGTATAGTGAGTTAACACAAAATCTACCCAGGTGCTCATGGTGAACATTGAAGTACAGGAAAACACATTCGATGATCACTACATTGTTGTCATAGTTGTGGGCAAACATTTGAGGTTCCCTTAGAAGCCAACCACTTGATGTCCTAGGGTGCTAACCAGACCTTTGTGGACCTCATGCAATGGAAACAACATCAGCTTATTAAGATTTAAAAAATTATCAGATTTTTTAAATTGCAATCTATTTTTGCTCAAATATAGATCAGCAACAAAACAATAAACATGGTTTGGTTTATTGGTGTTAACAATATTATTGTCTTTTTATGGGCAAGCTTTAGGCATTGAAAACAGTTATTGGTTATTCAATTCTTTTAGTTCCATGAAAGCAAACAATGTTTAAGTTTAAAAAATTGAAAAACAGACTGCCGGGTTTCAAAATGGATTAGCAACAGATAATCTGAGAGGTAAGATGGCATGGAAAGCTCATGTCAACAGAGTTCTTCCTTCTTTTTTCCCCACTGGGTTGCAAGTCTTGATGTATCTCATCACCTACATTCTTTGCCTAGCCAGGGGACAGAGTAATTACTTCCCAATCTGCACAATAATGTATTAGCTTTTCAATCGATGCCAGTGGTCAAGTTTTGTTATTTTTCTGTCATTACCTCAACAGTAAATGCAAACAAATGTTTTGTCTTCATTCTTGTGATTATCCCTTTACACTGGCAAATAAGGTATTGGCAATCTGATTAGATAATGGAATTCCATTGTCTATGCCTGATTGATAAGCTGCTGGCAGACAAAACTTGAGATAAGATGATACTCAAAGTAAGACCTCAGAGTGGTATGATAAGGATACAGAAATTTCCTGAAGATTTGAGAGATAAAAATGAAGAAACATTAGGGAAGTATTAAGAGAGACAGACTCTAAAACCAGCCTAATTTTATTTGTTTTGGTAGCCAAATATTTCATTAGAAAATGTGTAACTCAGCAGAGCTGGTTTCAATGATCAGTTTCCTGTACTTCAGTTATGTTAATAGAGTTGGGAAAATACAAACACCAACACTACATACAAAATTACTTTTATTCAGAATTATTGATCAAGATTCTGAGAGTGCTTATAAGGCCTCCAAATAATAAGAAAAAAATAATATATTTTCAGCTATTTTAGCTTTGGCAATTTTCTTTGATGAGCAACTGTTAGTTTTGTTGAAAAGACATTCACATCCTTCCCAGTTAAAAAAATAATTAAGGCCAAAGTGTCTTCAAATCCATTAAGGTGTAACTTCAGTTTATTAGCACCATTGTTGGCCATGCAGCCATTACAGTGCTAGATGGTTTGTAACCCTTAGCAGATTAAAAATCCTCTTAAAATAACTACTTAGGGCTTTGTGAGTTAAATGCAGTGAACATAAAGGGATAGTTTCACGGTTTGGCCCATGTGCAAGCTATGATATAGCCCAGTCAGTTGATCCATCGTTTAGAAACCAATCAGATGTGAGTACCTAACTTGTGCATCCGGTATGGAATAAAACCTTTGGGCCCAAAAAAATTTTCAATACTAAATTCAACATTTTCTGTGTAAATCCTTTGACATCTTCCATGAAATTTGGGCATAAGTCATTCTGCTACTCCCCATTCGTGTAGCCGTATGGCTACCCATAGACTATCATTTTGCTTTCACAAAATTACAGGCTGTGATTTCTGAAATACATGTCGTTGATGTACTTTATGCATGGAGTCAGAACATTCAAAATGAATTCTAATGAGCAATCTCACCTTCATCGTCACGTTTTTGCAACTGGCCGCACAATTTACGGAAAGAGTCATCTGCTTGCTTCTGATTGTTTTATGAACAATATAATTAAATGGGTTAATGTTATAGTTTGCACATGCACTGAGCCACGAAACCCTCCCTTTAAACCACAGACAGTAACACGCTTTAACATCATTACCGGTAGGTCAAATCCATTTTGGGTTTATTCAGCCCTAAAATGTTATGGCCCTCTGAGACAATTTTGGCCATGAAATTTGTGTTTTGATCATCCACTATTTTCCTTAGCTTAGATGGTTGAGGTTGTCAACAAAAATAATATGCAACAAATAACATTGAACAAACAAACAATTAAATGACAAAAAGGAAAGGACAAAGGACAATATTTCTCAAAGACTTCCAGCACTTTATTTAAGTTCAAAGAGAGAAATATTAACTCACTTGAATTTTACGCCCATTTACTCATTTTCAAGGCTTTCCTTTTGTTAGATTTAACAGTCAGGTTTACTGGCTCCAACTAGGTTATTTTTCAACAAACCCTGACGGTTATGGACAAAAGTGCTCTTTATATTCACAAGTCATAATCCTCCAGATCAACCTAATTACCATCAAGGACCCATGGAGGCTATTTAGCACTAAAATAGGCTATGAACCCTTATGACGGCTCTGTCATTATTGTTTACTTCATGAGCTATAGCTGCTAATAAATAAGGAGAAATTCAATCTTAATTTTTATCCCCATTTGTCCCATGGCTTTTCTGTTGTTAGGTTTAGTAATCAGGTTTAGTGGCTCCAAGGTTCTTATTTTCCACAAACCAGAAGGCTTTACATCCACTAGACATTCACATAATCCTCTTGCATTTTGTTGATCTTATTTGTTGGTGGATACAGCAGACGTATATACTGTACACTGTTTCCTATCTTCTATTGGTTTTAGGACATTTTCTTACATGATTATACAGCTCAGGTTGGGTATAACATTAAGAGATAAAATGAGTCCCCAGAGGGTCTCTTTCAACCCTTTCTGTTTCAAAAACAAGACCTTGGAACTTAAAGCTCCTGTTAAACTTGAGGATAATTAATGGTATTTTACGATTAAACATTGATCCATCATGTAGCATTTACGTCTAGCAAATAGTCAGTGTTTAATATCTTAAGTTGATTAGACATTATTTCATTTGGTTACTAGTCTGCACACAAACTTGCTTGTGGACCCAATGCTTAGCAATTTATACAGTCTAGAGCTAATAAAGAACGTAACACTGATTTCACAATCTCTTGAGGAACTTACAGTGTAGTGAAAGTAACAAATGTGTGCGTTTGTTTATTGAGCTTATATGGTTGATATTGTTTCATGTTGTGCAGCACGAAGCTTCAGATAATGAGGCAGAAGACAACCAGCCTGAGCAGGAAGAACGTGATCTGGCTTGTCACTGGAAGGAATGTAAGATACAGTGTGAAACACAAGATGAGCTTGTCAAACATGTCAACAATGATCACATCAAAAAGGATCGCAAAGATTTCACCTGTTACTGGAAGGAGTGCACAAGGGAAAGGAAACCTTTCAAAGCCCAATATATGCTGGTTGTACACATGCGCCGGCACACTGGGGAAAAGCCACATAAATGCAGTGTAAGTCAGTTGACTACCTTCAGGTCTTCATCTCAAAGATGTTTCCATCCAGCCTCTGTTAACATTAATTCAGGGCTGTCACTGAATTTTTAAAGTAAGTGTGGATGTGCAAAAAGTGGTCGGGGAATTCAGCCATTGGGGTGCAGTCAATATGCTGTTTTTCTATCAACATCTGGGATCTAACTCAGATTTTCCAGGGAAATTCCATGACCCGCTTCCCTTAATGACAGCCCCGTTAATTCTTGCAATTCTGATTAAAGCCGCAGCTACACGAGCATTTTTTGCTTGCGACGGTGATGCGATTTTTTGGGAAATTGTCTCGTCGTTGGCGCACGGTGAAAATCACCCGTGTAGCCATCCTCGTACCGGTGATGCGACAGCTCAAAAAATCGCAGAAAATGAATCGCGAAAAATTGAACTTATTCAATTTCTCGCGATTTTTTTCTTGCGATTTTTTACTTGTTGCGCTGCCAGTTCGAGCGTGGCTACACTTGCGATTTTCATCACGCGCTGGCGACGCGACAAAATGGAAAAAATCGCATCACCGGCGCGAGGGAAAAATCGCTCGTGTAGCCATGGCTTAAGGCAGTTCTTCTTTAATTTGTTTGTTTAGTATGTTGGCTGCACAAAGGCTTACTCAAGACTTGAGAACCTCAAGACCCATCTCAGGTCGCACACAGGAGAACGGCCATATGTGTGTGAAGTGGAAGGATGCAATAAAGCTTTCTCCAATGCATCCGATAGAGCCAAGCATCAAAATAGGACACATTCCTCTGTGGTAAGTGAATTAGTGTTGTTCAAATACAGTGGAACCCCATTAATAAGGACACCAAAGGGGCATGCCAAAGTGTCTACATTATCTGGGTGTCCATATGAGCGGGCTAATTTAGAGAAATATGTGATCTTTTAGTTGTTGAGACAAAGAAAAATGTCCATAAGTGGGTGTCCACAGAGCGAGGTTCCACTATACTTGGAGGGGTTTCAATAAGTTTTTAAATAGCCTTCTGAGCTAACTTAAGTAGGCAGCAACATGATGAATTTTTATTTTAATAATTTGAGGGAAAATGTGGACAAAGTAGGCGGCAGTAAGACCTAAATTCTGACGAAGTAGGCGGTGATTTTCGCTGGTTGCCGGCTTCTAACGAAATCCCTGACTTAACAGCATGAAGGGTTGCCTCACACTAGGATGTATAAGTTCTCTGACCTTTAAGAGTGATTAACCATCCCAGAGCATTTTTTAGTAATGCCATCTTCTTTTCAGAAACCTTATGTATGTAAAGTGCCAGGGTGCACCAAACGATACACTGACCCCAGTTCACTTAGGAAACACACCAAGACAGTGCATGGAGAACAGGCAATCAAAAGGGTATGTATAGAACAGTAATTACTTAATGTTCAAGTTGCACTGCAAACAAGATTACCATAGTACAATCATGATGTGGTATCTAACTTATCTATCGGTAGGGTAGGACAAATAAAATAACATACATGTTTATGTTATAAAAGTTATAACAGCATTGTGGGCAAATGAGTGGTAGGTGTTGGCATTCAAATCTCTTCCCGCAGTCAAAAAGACTTTCAAGAATGCAAAACACTTCCCAGGATACAAAAACACTTCTGACTCAGAATTCACAGCACTCTCAGGGAAGTGCTTTAGATTATAGCAAGTGTTTTTGCAATTCTGACTGAACTTTGATCATTTTATGATGCTGAAAAGTGTTTTGAATTTCAAAAATAGTATTCTTTTTTTTTTTCCTTGTCAGAATATGCTTTTTGGTTTCTGAGAAGTGTTTTGGCTTCCTAATCTTAAAACAGGGCAAGATTGTTTTCAGATCATGGGAAGTGTTCTGAATTCTTGGAGATGCATTTTGTTTCTAGGAAGTGATTTGGCTTTCAGGAAGTGTTTTGGCTTCCCATGCAGGAGGCACAACTTACAGTATTACTTTTCTTAAATTCAGACAATGAGCCTCAGTTCAAATATATTAAGAATTATTATTCAGTAATGTCTCACTTTATGTGGCTCAAAATGTTAAAGAACGCTGTTTAACTGTGCAATGTTTCATGGAACTTGTCTTGCAATGGAGTCTTGTGAGACAGTAGTTGTGCAAAACATTGCACAGTGTAACAGCGCCTTAATTTCTTTTAGTTTAAGGCTAATTCTACCCCAAAACATAAATAAAAGCCAGTTTTTCACATAATAATTGAAACCATTCTAGTATCAAAGCTCAATTGAGTTGCATAAAACCACTCAATTTCATGTTATATATTGCGTACAACAGCTCAAGGCAGAGGGGAGCAGAGAGAAGCCAGCATCCAATCCTGACAAGAAGGGAAGTGTAACCTCAGAGAAAGGACAAAGCCAACTTGTGTCTAACTCTTCACAAAGTGCACAGTCACCATCCAGTGCCATGTCCAATCAACTTCAAGAACCCATGTCTCCAGGAAGAGATGGTTCCAGCACAGTGGGTAGCATCACACAAGGTGGGAGTTGCTCGCAGACCTTTGCAGGTAGCAGCTTTGAGGTGGATACAGTCTCTTCAAGCTGTGATAGAACCCCAGGAGGGCTTGATATTCCTCTAAGCCAAGACAGTCCAAGAAGTGTTGGTCAGTCAACAGTGGGATTATCTCCAAGAAGTCCTCCATTTGTGAGCCAGCTTCCTGATATTTTGGAAGGAGAATGGGAGTCTGCTGAAAGTGGTGCTGTGACAACAGCTCAGACTGTTGAGGCTAGACCACAATTCAGAGTGTGACTCTCCCAAAGATTGATGTTCACAAAAGGGATGTGGCATTATGGGTGAATGATGTCCACCGTCGGATGAGCCAGTCATCACGAAGGTCAAGTGAAGGTAGCCATTTATCTGTAGAACTCAATGGTGATGCAAGCAGAAGATCAAGCCAGGAAAGTGGTTGGTCTTCTTATGGTAGCCGTCGATCCAGCCGTGCAAGTCCTTTTCCATCCACAAGTATTCAGCCACAAGAGGTTATCCCCCACTACCCCAACAATGGATCTGCTTTTCCAGGTCCAACAGGAATGGCCACGCATTGCAGACCACCACACTTACATTCATTTGATAGCAGTGATGACATCCTGCGCAGAACCAGTGAGAGCAGCACATGTAGCAGCCAAAGTGCACCTTACAAAAGGTTAAGTCGTAATAGCAGTGGCTATGGAAGCCAGTCAAACTTGGCAGTTATCAGAAGTCCTATGTTTCACAAGATTTCACCATCATCATACTTGTTACCCCAGCCACCCATACGCAATGATGCTTCCAGCAGGAGAAAAAGTGACACAGTGATTTGTGAGGCTGATAGTTCAGGAAGCTACCTCCCAAACAATGGCAAAGGTGAATTGCGTCGTAGTAGTGAACCCATAAGACGAGCTAGAGCACCCCTGGCAAGGCTTGAACCACCAAGTGTATCCGGTAACAGAGAGGCAACTCCAATGCCAAACTTAAGCGAGACAGAACTGATGTGTGGTGATGTAGATCCACAAGAGTTTGATGCTTATCTAAATCCCCAGGCAGATGGGCAGGTGGAATCAACTGCTCTCCACCCTGCTCCAGAAAATCAAGGCAATTCACCTCCACATCCTCAGCAAACACAGAGATTGTGTCACTACCCATATCCTGAAGAACAACAGGCAGCCCAACAACAACAGGCACACCAACCTACTTTGCAGACTGTCCATCATCGACCCCAGCCACCCTTCCCACCTGAAGCACACCCTCCAATGACAAGTTGCGAACATCAAATACCAAATGAAAAGCTATCATCCTCTGGGACAAATGGATCACATGCTGCAAGAAATCCTCAAGATGGATACTGGGGTGCTTCTTGGTCTAGAACTGGGCATAATCCACCCCACATGCAAAATGGCTTCTACCCACCAACATCTGAAAATGGTGCATATGATATCTCACTGGGGCCCCATGGACAGAAATCTGGGTATGAGATGGAAAATTATGAGGATGCCATGGTTACCAGTCTTGGCTTACTATCAACAGAAAGTGGTGGGGTGTCAGAATTTGTTGGAAATGGTAACATGGTGGTGAATGACATGAACACGTTGTTAAACTCTCTTCGTGAGGAAGAGCGATATCTTGAGATGTGCCAAGCAAGAAGTGTGACTGGAAGTGCGATGTCTATTTTTTAACTTGCCTAGTGTTATAGTCAGCAAACTTTAATAACAAGTCATTTCCTTAGGCTTCTCAATCAAAACAATAATTATTATGAAACTTACTAATAATGATTATACATGTAGTCAAGTGAAAGTAAACATATTTCAGAGTGACTTTCTCAGAAATGCGTTTGACATTTTGCCCCTTCATTCAAAAGGAGAGTGAAACTTACAGTCATATAAGATAACCTGAAGCGCAAGGCATTTGCATTCCACCTGATTTCCTAACATGAAACCTTCAATGCATTCAGTATAAAAAGGCAGCTCCTCTGTATCAGCTTCCAATTTGTTATGTTGCACCTAGGGACCTCGCTGTGTTATGTTTAGCCATAGCTTTCAATTTTGCTTATTATGGCAACAGTAGATTAAATTCTGCCTTTCCAAGCAATTTTTCATTAAAGATAATTCACTCATTTTAATGGAATTCTAACTTAAGAAGGTTTGGCTGTTTTTAAAAAATTCTGACATGAGGTATACTTGAATTACCTTGAAAGGTTTTACGAAATATGAAAGTTACTGTATGTGCAGTATAAATTAATTGCGCTTAACTGGTTCCTAATTTCCCAAAATTGTAAGGTGCAAGTAGAAAAAAGATGCCAGAGATATCAAAATGTATTATAAATCATTGCCATAAGCCATGATGGCATCCAGTAGGGATCTGTGCTGTTTTCAATGGATCCAGGAAACCAGAGAGTAATTTACATACACTTGCATTGCATACAGTGTACAGTGTAATAAATGCAACATTACAATACATTTAGTTGAAATTAAGCATTATTGCTGACTGGAAAGCATCATTTTTTTAGTAAAACCACTGAAAAATTGCTTGTTCTACTGTCTTGTCTGAATTTTGAAGGAGCATCCTCCAACTCACTGCCCTCCCCACCCCCACCCCACCCCCATCCCTCTTAACTATTAACCAGCCTTCTTTGCTTCCATGGTGCCCTCACTTCCAGCAAATTGCATCTTAAATTCTATAGACAGGAAAACTATAGCATACATGTAAAAAGATTTAAATTGATCTTTTATTTACACACTTCTTAGACCTCACTTTACAAATTTTTGGTTCTGAATATTGTGAAAGATATGTTAAAACCTTGAATAAAACAAAACGGCTGGGAAAGTCATCATGTAACAGAATTCAGTTTTCTCAGAAAGAAAAAGGTTCTTGGGAGGGAGATCCAAGGCATATGGATTGAAGGCAGTGTGCAAATTCAGGGCTAATCTTGTTCAATGAAGAGAGTGCTTCTTGTCAAAATATGGAGATACTGATCCTGGCTGTCAAGTGTTTGAAACATATACCATCCTCCTCAAGAATTACTCACACAACTCATGACTGATGCAGTGAAGTTTCCTATCACCCCATACGCTAGAATTCTACCAGAGTCTTCAGGTATCAATAAAGATCACACGATTGGCTGTACACTCACTGTTTCACATGCCAGAAATAACCTTAGGTATTTGCTACTGACTGTCATCCATGCAAATATTAATATATTACTATGCAGAAAATTTCATTCACACACTAAAGGACTAAATCTGTACCAGAATGGAGTTGTCTTGTACAGGAGCACGACACCAGTTGTAAGCCTTTGACTCTTGTTGTGCAATCACTGCTTTTTTCCAAACTTTTCATGGCACCAGTGAACGGCTGTCTATTTTTCCTGTAAACAGTGAAAATACCTCTTCATATTATACAAGTGCTCAGTGAGCCCAAAGTTATAATAAAAAGATTGTTAAATGAGTAGTATAGTTAAGACTCTCACTTTTTCACACTCTTGCTATCCCAAATCCCCTGCTTTTTTGAACTGAAGACAGTTTTCTTTGGCCAAATTTCTGAATTCCCATTACCGGTATTTTCGAACAAGTCTTGGTTTCCCTTGGGTATTCGAGATAGCAGGAGTGTACTGTACTGGCGTGCCCAATCACCCTTTGAATGGCAAATGACAGTTGGAAATAATTAAAATGTTACAGAACTGGAATAAGGGACAGGATTGCCATATGAACTTTGAAAAACTAGGGGCCACAAAAAGCTCACAGGGAAAAAAAAAGTGAAGGCTCGTAAACAAATTAAAGGGAGTTACCTAACTACGGCAGCCAAGTTTCTGGTGACCTTAATGTAACAGATACACAGTCTAGTCACCTTGAATCAGGGAGTAAAGGTGAACCATCTGCGGTGCAGGGAATATTCCACGCTGCTTCATTAGGGATCTTTAGATTTGACTATGAGTACGAGATTGAGGACAAGTACGACTTTTCAAATCTAGTTCGCATGCTTTAAGTTGTTGTGTCATACATCGATCTTGTTTCTAAAATCTCCTTTGCTGTTATTAAGCAATAGGGCCAGGAAGAGTGAGGGATCTGTGGAGGGGACTGGTTTGAACTTTGAAAGTCGTACCCATACTCAATCTCTTACTCGCACTCAAATCTAAAGTCCCCTATTATTACAGAAACCAGGTCAAGCTCACATTATGTGGTTCAACTGTAGGCTGGGATTGTTTGTGTCTAGTCCAGCTGAGCAAAGTCTGGTACAAGGTGAGGGTTTCAGAGTCCTAGAAGTAACCCCCCCCCCCTCCCCCCAAGCCACAAGTTCCAGGGTTTAGGAGCATGATAAATAAAGGGCTTCAAATAGGAAAAGGGTGTAAGTGATGATTTATTTGGCCTTAAATTCATATTTCTCTACACTTTGGCCTTCAGGTTGGTTATTATTTTGAAAACTTGGATCTGTATTTATATTGTGGCCTAAACTACAGGAGTTTCATTTATTGTACACAGAGGGGGTAGAGTTATTCAAACTAGGCAAGTGCACCCAAGAGATTTTTTTTAGGCAGCTCTTTTCAATCTTGAAGGTAAAGGCAGTTGGGTACCAGTACCTGGGTCCCGGTTTCTAATAAAAACCCTGCTAAAGACTAGAATTCGATTAATTGGCGATTGAGTTTTGTTGTGGCTGAAGGGATAAAAAAATCACTTCTTTATGAATTGAACTAACCTGTGAAGACTGATGGGTTTGTTCGAAGTGGAGGAGTGTTCCTTCGAAAACCAAAGGGACCGTGCCATCCATCAAGAGGAGGAATATTTTCCATGAACAATCCATGACCACCAACTTGATTTTTTGAATATCCTTAAAGAGATGGAATAAAAAAATACAAGTTGTAATCTTTAGTGACCCTGAGAGTAAGGGTCATCAAATAAGACATGTAATAATTATTAGTATTATCATTACAGGGTGTATTTATATAGCACCCATGCAGACAACTCCAGGTGCTTAACAGTGACCATGAATTAATAGAAATAACTATTAGTAATAGATAAGTTAATTAAAGACAACATAGTAGTGATCTTGCTAGTAAAGAAGACTGCCGACTCCCTATCCATACTAAGCAAGTTCACTCACCAGCCCCAGCACTATTCCGAAGGTTGATATAGGTACCCATCATTCCTTTGTCATAAAATTTGTCCATTTGCTTGCCAGTTATTGAGTCACCTGGAGGTTCCTAAAAAATGGAAGCCATTTTGTAATGTGAGAACAGAATGTTTCTGAGTTGGAAAATATATTCAGGACAGGTATCTCAAAGTACCTAAAAAATTGAAATATTTTTCTGAAAAAATTAAGGTATTGATCAATGGCTACAGCTACATTTCATTGAATATGCAAAGTATAAAGCTAACAGACAACAAGCAAAACAGTGTGGAAGTAAGGTTAGCTATTTTTATTAAGAATTTGACTGTATTTTTGCTTTCTAAGCACCGATGGTGAATATTCCCATACAAACTCTTATAATTTCACCATGACCATTATGACACAAGATGATCATGACACATGACACCCATCACACCGCGGGAGCTTGGGCCGCCTGTGGACATACAAGTTCTGCCAGGATGCCTATAACGTTTGGAAAACTTTACGAAAAAAATTCTTAATTAATTAAAACTAAATACAACAGATGAACTCCATGGATACCCAATTTTCGATTTCTGGCTAAAACTACAACCAACATAGTGTGGAATTTCACCAAAAGTTTTGAAAACAGTAAATGCCTGGGAAATGGGGGGAGTGGGGAGGGGTGGCTTTAGAATGGAATGATACATCGCTCAGTGTAAAACACAGACTGCAGACTGCAGACCAGGGGTAAAATGCAGATTGAGGGTAAAATAAAATATTGCTAATAAAAAACACGAAGATCAAATCCGGATCAAATGAAGACTTCAGTGTGTTCGTACATACCCGTAATTTTTTTTCCAAAATCCCGAAAACTCAAACCAAAAGGCATTGCCTAGCCTTAGTCAAACATTACATTATCCACCTCGAGTTCTTGAACTCCCCATTTTGTTAAACCAAGCTAATTACAAGGGCCCGAACTAATCGTAATTCTATGCATCTCACCTTTGTTTGTGTCGGCCATTTTGAATTTTGTTTACGTGATCAGGTCTGGGACCGACCAACTCTCCATCCTGGTTTCATTGACACAAAAAGTATTAACAACGTTCAAACCACTACGTGTCTCAGTTGCTTCAAATGGCCTTGGAATTGTTCGGAACACAAGGCAAGCAAAACACGAGAGCACAACAACAGGGCAACCTCAAACTTGTAGGTATCGAGCCTAGTCTGTGTAAGACTTTCAATCTTTGCACTCAACTTTAATATATCAAGAGTTTTGTGAATTGGTATTTGCTGAAAGGTGACAGTCGGCTATTCAAACACGAGAAATTATAACAACATTACGGCGTTCTCAAATAATCATTAGTATGACCATTTTGATAGAGGAGTCAGATGCCAAAACTCGATGTGTACAAAATTCAACTTCATTTAATCAATCAAAACATCAGTAAATGTAAACCATTCTAAAGCAATGACTCATGTTTTATTATTAATATTTTATTTTACCCTCAGTCTGCATTTTACCCCTGGTCTGCAGTCTGCAGTCTGCAGTCTGCATTTTACCCTCAGTCTACATTTTATCCCCGGTCTGCAGTCTGCAGTCTGCGTTTTACACTGACCGAATGATACATACAACTTATCAAAGCTAGTGGAGATAAGGTTGGTGCTGAGAGAGGAGCTCTTAACTTTCTAAAAGACGTGAAAGCTTATAATGTTTCTATTTGTTCACTGACGACATACTCAGCATTGGGTTTGTGATTGTAAATTCTTGTCATGTCTTTGGAAGAGGATTAATTTAGTAAGCTTACATGTACGTGCAAATCTTCTGTACAGTGCATTGTTTCTGGAAGTAATAAACAACCATACGTATCTAATATTTACCTGCTCTGTCTTTTTCAAAAGCTTTTGGACGACAGGCTTCTCAAAATATCCTTTAGCATGCTTGTCCTTTTGTGCGTTGTACGGTGGAATGGCAGTCGCCATTTTTGGATTCGCTCGGCCGGAATCGTCCGACAGCGTGCTGACCGCGATTGCATCTAGGACAAATCCTTTCTCTTGCGTTGCTTTTTCTTCTGGCGTCAGTGAAGGTGGTCCATATTTCGCAAACCGTGCTAGTTTATACTCTTGTTGTTGCAGCGGCATCTTGTTTTTCACTGCTGTGTTGACTGACAAAGTGATTCGCTTCTTCCTGCAACGTTACCAAGAGAAATGCTGCGGTTGTCAAGGTCGATCACGTGACTCAAATGGACAGAATGAAAGGAAATAAAAATGAGAACAAAACCAGTACAGAAAAACCAAATAATTGAAATTTAAATGAGATCTATTTTCTATGCTAGCAAGGAGAAAAAAAAGCTATGCAGTAGAAATGCAGTCATATTCCTTATTACCCAGATGAATCAGATTCTTCTCCTTCATCTTTGTCTGAATTCCCTGGATTATTTTCAGGTATTCTCGAATTCTCTCCATAATTATCGTGTAGCATTTTGTTTTTTAATGCGGTCAGGAAGTAAATTGCTCCTGTACTCGAAGCCTAATTAGAAGTTAAAATGGCAGAAGGAATAGCTAGTTCTGTGACATCATCGCATAATAAAAGCTAATTGAGTTATAACTAATTACTGAAGTTTACGATCCTGGCCTTAATAATTCTT
>JAEMWC010000024.1:130000-240000 GCA_016490735.1 Pachyseris speciosa
AGGTGCTGGAAGTCAAAGGTATTCAGGTTAGTTTATGTCAAGAAGTCGGAAGTTTATATATACCTCTTACTAACCAAGTTCAAGGTCCGTACTGTAAGTTATGGACCAAGATTTTTCCCGTTGATTTATGGCCCAAGCGCAAAGCATGCGGGCCATAAATTAATGGAAAAAAAATGAGGATCCATAACTTACAATACTGACCAAGAAAACGAGGTTAGTAAGATGTTTATTATATCTCTGAGGTTTATCCTGCGTGGGGAAAGAAAACTTGTTGAAGTCAAGTGGGCGTACTGTAGAATACAGGCCGCAAAATTGACCAATCACAGCGTGCGTACTAAGTGGGAGATATAATAATTAACAATTATCCTGTGAAATCACAATATTAATGTTACCTGATGCTTAGCCAGTGAGGCCATAGGCCGAGCTGGCTAAAATCAGGCAATATTCCGCAAGATTGAGCAGGATGATAATTTGTTTTATTATCCAACACATTGATGACAAAGCACAATTTTCCATATTACAAAAAAACATGGAAAAGCCATACTTTTTCTTCATGACACACAAAATTAAATACATGTATGTTGCAAGATATCTGTTCAGTATGCACAGCGAATATTGAGCACACTATGACCATATTTGGACATTGCTGCAATGTGTTGAGCAGGGTTGGCACAGTGGTGATACATGTAGCACTCGCCTCCCACCAATTTGGCCCGGATTTGATTCCCTGATGATCCATAAGTGGGCCGAGTTTGTGTTGGTTCTTGACCCTGCTCTGAGGGTTTTCTCCAGGTACTCTGGTTTTCCTCCCTCATAAAAAAACCAGCATACAGTTTATTTGAGCTGACTGTAGGCTGCTCTCCAAGGTCATACATGGACTGTATAGCATCTTTCAGAGGCGCCTTGTATATGCTTTTGGTTTGACCCTGTTGAGCTGCGTCCTTGCTGTACTTTGCAAGGATGATTAGCTGGACAGTTACAGTTTACAGAAAGTTACAGTTATAGTAATATTATTATTTAAGTTTCCTTATACAGAACAGTGGCAATTAGTCTTTGTATCTCAGGTGCATTTATAGCACACTCAACAAAATTTCTCAATTCTGATCGGCCAAGACCAGTGCAATTCATCCAAATTGTATCACCTATTAAGTTTCCATGGCAATGGCTCATGAGAACAACCAAAAGTGGCAAATTTGAACATTTTGACGGTTGAAATTGGATGAAAAAGCACAAAAACTGATGTTGTGGTTCTCTGGAATGATTTTTGTGCATAATTTAGTGGAATGCACAATAAATTACAAATACAGCCTGTAACAAGAGGCTTTAAGTAGCCTATACTCATGCATGTATGTGCGGTGCCTTGGCTCAGTTGGGTAATGAATGGACTAGGAATCAAACATCTGTCTCGGGTTCGCATCTCTCAGCATTAATTTAAAACATCAGCATAAATGTGCATGTACTAGACACGAGCAATAATTTGCATTCCACAATGTGACCCAAAACGAAAAACAGAGGCAAAACCTTAACTCATGCGCCCACTGTGTATGAGTAATAATTAATTGGGCAATGTCATTCATTTCCTAGTTTTGTTGAGTGAACTGTAAACAAAAAATTACAAGACCTTATGGTACAATTTATGATTTATTAAGTACTTGTGATTTTGAAAGTTCTCAAATTGCACTTGGCTGAAGGCAACAACAAAAAGAAGTGGAGTAATTTTGCAAACAAGGAGTGGAGTAATTTTTCGAACAAAGAGTGGAGTAATTTTGCGAACAAGGAGTGGAGTAATTTTCTGAACAAGAAGTGGAGTAATTTTGCGAACTTTCAAAATCTCTTACCTGTTAATCACGAATTAAGATCTTGTGATTTCTTATACTAATAACAACTTTGAAGGAAAAATTATTTTTGTTAAAAAGGTGTAAGCTAGCTTCAGTTGAAACTCTGTCGACACATATCTTCTCACTTTGCAGTTTTGCTGTGAAGAATGCAACTTGCTGTTGGATCTTAAAAGGCTGCTTAATTTTCTGCTGATGTTAGATAATTCCACAGATAACACCAAGGTAACAAAAATAATAATAGTTTACACACTGTACATTTGAATCAGATCACAAAGTTATGAGACCAAGAGAATTTTTAGACCAAAATAATTATCACAGCAATTTGATTTGCTTGTTATTTTTTTCCATTTGTAGCTTTATTCTCTTGCATCACATTTCTGCCAAGTAAATGGACACACATCACAATCAGGAGAAGATGATGTCAAATCTCTTCAAGAAGCAGTTTCTGTTGCTCATACTCTTCATCTCCTCACAAAGTAAGTTCTTTCAGAATCTTGCAGCACCCCACTAAATACATGTACAGTATTAGCCTCCTTTGCAGACGGCCTTTGGCTCGTCATACAATCTTTCCTCCCCAACGAACGTGCGTCCGTGGGAGCGGAATGCGTGACGAATCCCTAAGGATGTCTGCGTGGGAGGCTAACTAAATATTTCATGAGAATAAACAGAATAGATTCATCCAAGTATGCTGCATTATTTCAAACATCTGTGGATACATACACGAGTTATTGCCTCATGAAAAATCCTCCAGGAAGTATTCACTAGTCACCATGAATAATAATGATACAGCAGTTTCATTTGCTACACGTAAGAGAAAACACAAAGAAAGAAGTTCCAAAAACTGTCGTCATCATCTTTTCTCGCATTAATGTTAATAGTAAGAATGTGGTGGAAAAGCGTACACTTCGTATGAAATTGACAAGGAGTGTGCTGATGAATTTGGAGGAAGGTGATGTGACAAATAAACAGGAAAAAAACAGGAGACCTCTGCGCACAGGTTACGAACGTGGGACTCGTTTTGATTTTGCCACAGAGAGAGAAAAAACCTTTTTGTGCAACGGTCTACAAGTTATAGTTTGGTGCACAATACATTTTTCTCATCATAGCCAGATTTTTGTTACATTACATTGCATGGCACTCCAAAGTTTAGTAGAACTGGCGTCTTAGCGTTTATCCTTGATTTGATCATAGAAGTCTTCCTGAATTAGCGGTGCAGGGGCCAAGTGGAGAAAACATCACACTGGAGTCAGTGGATAAACTGGTGAAAAGTATATCGACCCAAGATGGTAGTTCAGTACGCAGCTCCACATCAAATGTGAAGCGAAAGAAAAACAAAGGGGCTGGTTTGACAGAAGGCGAAAATATCACACAACAATCGCATTCCTCGTCCGTGAAAAAACCTGAAAACAGCAGAAAGAAAAAGAAGAAGAAAGTGACACACAATTCTCTTACGTATGGACATCTTAATGGTGATCACGTGGATAAAAACGAGGTAGGGCATTCCCTCTCCCCCCAGTCAAGTCACCCCCCAACAAAGAAACTGAAAAAAAAAAGAAAAGAAAAAGAAAATGGTGTAAAAGACAAAGGGATGGGATCCTCTCGCCGCCTCGTAAACCCGAGTAACCTTTTTAACATAGTTACACTACAACACTCATTTGTTGCTTCAACGAGTACGAGGAAGGTTGAGTGAGCCATGTTAGATGAACTGAGTTGATCGCCTTTTGTTGAAAGAGCCTTTGCGTCATGTTAAAGTGATGTTTGATGACCTTCAGCTCCGCGTCCAACATTGTTGTACAACAAGTTCTAGACGTGTTGTATACCAATGTTAGGAAGTGTAGCTAGGGCTTTTGTTCCCATTTTCCAAGTCCAAAGAGAGAAAGAGAGGATTAAATGTCATGCATTGGACAGGTTCATAGCCATTATGTCTTACCATCAAGCACTTTGTCAGTTTTCTTTAAAATTTCAGTAAACGCACGTGATCCCAGCTCTTTCATAACTTTGACATACAGCTGTTTTCAGTCGAAAGTTGCAAGAAATTCACGTTTGCTCTGGTTTTTCTTTACTTCGCTCTGTGATTGGTTAGCGAAACTCGCGCCACTTTCGCAACCAGTGAGAAGCAAAACTCAGTCGCGACTTGCACGCGCGCATTTTCCCGCCCTTTGCGCCGGCTACATGTCTTCGAATTCTGATTGGTTCATTACGCTTCAGCGTCGGTTGCGATTGGTCAGAGTAATTGCTTTGGTTTTAGTTTCACGAAACTCAGTTGGAGACCGCTCTAATATTTTTGGCTGAACAAATTGCAAGGTTTAGAGTAGTTTTCAATTGAGTGTCGAAAAACCAAAACCAAAGTTATTACTCTGGCCAATCGCAACAGACTCAAACAGCCGAGCGCAATGAGCCAATCACAATACGAAGCAATAACATGTAGCTGGCGCGAAGCGCGTGGAAGTCGCAATTGGTTTTGGTTTTGTTTCTCATTGGTTGAAAAAGTGGGGTGAGTTTTGCTGGCCAATCACAAAGCGAAGAAATGTAAAAGCAAGGCAAATGCAATTTACTTTCGATGCTCAATTGAAAAGCGCTGTAGTAAGCCGTGCTCTAACTTCCTTCAGTAGATTACTAATCAGTTCACGTGGCGCCTTCTTGCAGGATCTAACGAGGAAACAACTTGTTTTATCCGAGAGAAAGAAGAAGGTCTCTGAAGGAAAAGTGCGCAGACGCAGTAAAAAGAGGCGGTCATTACCTGTCATGAATCTTGATTGAAAAAACTACTTGACAGGTTTGGCCATGCGTAGTTGGTAATTCCGAAGGAAGTGACGCATCATAGAAATTGTAAGAATTCTTGAAGAGTTTTCGTTCTTTCAATCGAAAATAACTCAGATGTTGTTGTACCAGATACCGGTGGCCACATCAGTTATGGATAACTACGAAATCGCTTTTTTCTGCTGTAAAAACAAACCCTTGACGACCAAAAGAAATACTGCAAAACGAGCGGACTCGTTCCTAGTACCACGCATTCGACTATGGAGTACGTCTCAACTCTTTTGGCGTTTTCAGTCATTACAAAACGAGAAGTCTTCTGCAAGAGATGTATGATCTTATTTATTTAAAAAAACAAAACGAATATACATTCAAATGGCATGATAAAAACTTACCAATTACTTGGAAGTACTACCTAACCTGTCTACATTTAAGTTGGCTTTTTTATGGACCACAAAATTTAAACAGTTTTTCGATGACCTCCGGGTTGTTAACCTTTTCACTGGATGAAAAAACTCTTTAAATAATCAATAAAGAGATCTTATTGCCCATTACCCTGTCGTTTTCTTTAGCGGCGGAAAACGAGAAAGATCTAGAAACGTATTTATGTTATTCCAATTATTTTACTGTCTTAAACTGAATGAGAAAACCAGTACATTCAGTTGAAGATCAGAGGATCAGTTACCGTTCTTGCCCTCGGATCGTTGGAGATTTAAGCTTTTCTCTCATAACAGAAAGACCACTTTCGAGCAAATCCCTTATGCCACCATGTGATTACCGATTAAAGTTCACCCCTGCATAATCCTAACTGATTTCTCGCGGTGCAGACCGATTTCTTTTCATTTTCCCCAAAAAATTACTTAAAGTTAAATGTGAGTCATTGAAAAACATTGCGCTGTGAATGGTGCGATGTTTCTTTGTAGGGGTGTAGAAATGATACAGTCTGTATACCGTATGTGGGTTATTGGCCAAGCGTGAGGTCAAGATGGCGGGATATTGGCCAAGTGGCTAATATCCGCCATCTTGACCGAACAAGCTTGGTCAATAAAGGATATATTATATGACTCAAAGGACGCTATTAAAAGACAGTTAAAACGCGGGACGAACGGGCTATCCCAAGCGGTCAAGATGGCTCCATCGTGACCTCGCGGGTAGCCAATCACAGCAGGAGAATTCATTCATCTTGACCGCTAAGAGAGCCAGTCATATAATAAGCCCTGTAATGTCCAGAGTGCTTGGAGTCCCCTTTTGGATACAGTAAAAACCCGCGTATAAGAACCTGGGTTTTAAGAACCTGTTAGGCTAAAATTTTCATTTTAAGCCCCCTCCACATAAGAACCTATTAAGGCTAAAATTTTAAGTTAGGTTCTTATCAGTGGAGTTGCTGTAAAAGTGTCCCAAGATTTTCTTGGTATTAACTTTGAGATGGCATTTCAAAGAACTGACTATGAGTTTGTTTGAGCAGATGTTTTGTTAAGGACATACCTGCACTGTACTGCCTTTGGGCATTGTGGTATAAATGAATTATTATTTTTATTTTTTTGTATTATGAGATGATATTTATAATATATTTAAATGAAATTCATATGAAAATATAAGAACCTATTTTAAGAACCTTGGTAGCCTAAATTTGCTTTAAGTACCATTTATATAAGAACCTGTTTAGGCTAAGTTAAAAAATCCTGGTTCTTATACGCGGGTTTTTACTGTAGTTGAAGCGCATTCACTTCAGGTTTTGCCAGTTTCGCCGCGCTCTTGCCGTGAGCTCACCACTATCCAGAAGTTTCAAGCTTATTTGTGCACTGTTTAGAGGATCATACAAAGAAAGAAAATATCGAATAGAAAGGGACTGCTTGCAGTCTAGCTAATGTCTGCCATTTACCACAAAACTAACTACGTAATAGAAAAACATTACATTACAATGAGAATTGTAAAAAGGTTAAAGTGTTTCGAGCAAATAATAAGCAAAACTAACAACGAATAGAATCGCTAATTGATCGCTAAAGGTTCAAAATTATAAGGATTTTTATTGGCCTTCACTGCTTTCTGACCGAGATATGTGACTCCTGCCAAAGCCATGATGGAAGCCACGGTCAACGCCACAAGCAGGATATTGCTTGCACTTGGAGCAACGCTGGATCCTAAAACGACAAAAATATTGAAGATCAATATTTTCTGGCCCTAAAACTTTGCGTTTGTTTGGCATCAAATGAATCACAGTCAAGGCTCTTGTTATGCTTCTCAAGGTAGTTTCGTCTGTGAATGAAATCCTAAGAGTGACCAGTGAATGGAAAGCTAATGAGCAGCACTTTTCTGTGGAAAATACTATTAATTCTGTTCAGGATAATTGTAACTTTTGAGCCAGTGAATGGAATCGTAAAGTGTACCCATTCAAACGAACGCTACTAAGCAGCACTTTCCTGTGGTGCTGTTTATTATGCTGTACAAGGTGGTTCTAAGTTTGGAGTCTGTGGATGAAATCCTCAAGCGTAACCATTCAAATGAAAGCAACTGAGTAGTACTTTCCTGTGGTGCTGTTTAGTACACTGTGCAATGTGGTTCTAACTTTTAAGTCTGTGGATGAAATCCTCGAGTGTGACAATTCAAATGAAAGCTACTGAGCAGGACTTTCCTATGGTGCTGTTTATTACATTATGGTCCTAACTTTCAAGTCTGGATGAAATCCTTAAGTGTTATCATTCAGACAACTTACGTTTTTGGCTGCTGGTCCTGACATTCCGGCTGATCCCATTTTCTCTTAGCGTGAGCAAACACGCTCTTTGACTTGAATTCTCTCTTCCTTGCCTTTCTTTTACCAACTTCAAGAATGAATGGACCTTTGCTGACTTCAGCTGAGCCGAGCATACCTCTGTTGTTGGACCGCTTTGTAGCGCGTTTCATGATACGGTGCGATTTCGCTGCGTCATTCTTGGCTAGCAGTTTAGCATGATCTTGAACTTTCTTTACTCTCTGTAAAGGCAAGTGAGACACAACCTTCCTTGTACCCTTTTCTTTCGACTGAACCGCGGGTTTCATGATACGGTGCGATTCCGCTGCGTCATTCTTCTTCGCTAGCAGTTTAGTATGATCTTGAACCTTTCTTTACCCTTTGTAAAGGCTTGTAAGACACAACCTTCTTTGTGAGCTTTCCTTTCGACTGAACCGCGGGTTTCTCGACGACCTTTTTAGCTGTAGAGCGTAGCTTCGCAGTTTTCGCGCCACGAGCCAGTTTCTCTGGAATTGAGTGTGCTTCTTGTTTTCTCGGCGTTTTCTTTGCTCGTTTTTCATTGGCTGGTTGAACCACAGATTTCTCACTCTGCTTAGCGTGGTCTTGAACCACAGGACTGTTACCATCGGCAATACATCCTTTCGCGCAGCGGGAATTGTTGTTATTGACGTCACAGACATGAATTCGGCAGTGAACAAACACGTAATCGTGATCACCGAGGAACTCGAAAGCTTCGAAACTGAATCTGACTTTGGTTGGATCGGACGAGGAATGGAACTGCACACTGGGATCTCTCGGGCAACTAGGGAGAAAAATGCAAGCCATCAGATTAAAAAGTTGGATTCACTTGCCCCGCTTTCAACCTTTCGTTGTCATTCTCTTCCATATCGCCGAGAATTTGCGCACCATATTTTTGAGAATTTTGTGGCACACGAAGACAATATCTTTTATTGATGATTTTCTTTATTCGTCTCACCCATCCGGCTGCTTGAAAGTGTATTGATGTTGTAAGGACAAATCAGATTCTGATCACTTGTAGTACTGGTATATCAAGAAGAGATCCGCTAGTCCATTACCTTCTAGACACCAACTATCACACTAATGTAGGGGGAAAGTCTGACTGTGAATATACAGTTTCTCGGCACTCGAAAAGAAACAACAAAAACTATCACTTTACCTTCTAGATATTCTCATGAACTGGCTACTAGAAAGTTTTTATGAAAATCAGAAGTTGATCGATGATAAGAGTTTATCTTTCTTCGCTTGGAATCAAGAGTTAACCACGACAATCTGTGGTGCCAATTTGTCGAAATGTAACCAACCTCGTTCCCAGGGGGCGGGAAAGGAGAGACCGCCGGGAACGAGGTTGGAAATCCATCCTGAACCGAACGCGCATTGCGTTAGAAAAATAATAAATATCCTAATGATCAAGGGTGGCTGCTCTGACTTATAACAGGTCAAAGGCTGCCTGCGTCATTATCGTTTCGTATTCTTTGCTCACTCGTTGACCTGGGTTTCCGTCCGGCTTACCAGTCTACATTTGAACAAGAGTTGCTTATAACACGATTGGCGCTAATTCAAGTTAAGTACCATAGTTCAAAGTTATTAACACAGGGATAGTTCCAAGCAAACCTCGAACAGCATTTAACTCTAGACATCAAGGTTAATCATGACAACACTATATCTTACCCTTTCACGATCAAAGGATGTCTGAATTTCATGGTTGCCTCGTGGTCCTGCATGGGGGTGGAACAGCAGTTGGACAAAAACACCTTGAGGTCCTTCTCGCGTGTATCCAGCGACGCTTGTACGTACACCCTCTCACGCAGATGCACGCTGATGGGAAAATCTGCCTCTGTATATTTCGCAGATGCTGGCATCAGAGCACGGGCGCCTTCTCCGTAACTCTGATCCTTAAAGATATCCAGGCTCAGCGCGTAATCCCCACGTCCTTTTACATAAACATGTATTTTCTCAGCCACGGGTTTGAACCCAACAGCGTGGACGATTTCAAGATCGTTGAAGTAACAACTGAACGGAACCTTGATTTCGTCCTTGCCCACGTAAGTGATGACGTCAGAGTCTTCGTCAGGTGATTCCAACACCCTATTGGAGTAAACGATGAAGTTCTTGTACGCGTGAGACCTAGTCCCACACTCCGTCACGGCCGTGGACAGGCTGTAGTGTGTAGCGTTACCGCTGGCCTTGCATTTTGGGTCCAAGAGGCTCAGGTGCTCGTGTTCAAGGTTGTTGATTAGGTTTTTGGGAAGAACAATTTCCATGTGGTTGGGTTTACAAGAAAGCTGGACACCACGAGCTGTTAAGAAAGCATAGCAAAGCTTCAGTAAACTTCGCTCTTTCTCTCCCTTGGGGCTATTAACTGAGCTGTGGATTCCGCTGATCAAGTCTTTCTTTAGCCCGCTTGTAGTTCCTTTCTGAATAATCGAGCGGGTTGCGCGAAAAATCCAAAACACGAAAAAAACTTTAAGAGCGAACCAGCCGTTTAGGCTTCCCCCAGTCTCTTCTCGGTTTTTCTCCTCGCTTCAGTCTCGCCCCGTTGTTAAAGGCTTGCACTCTAGGTTATCCAGCAGCAGTCTAGTATTACGTCGTCACTTTTTACTCCCAATTTTAATGTTATAATCAAAATGAATTTGCTTTCTGAGCGTGCTTTCCAACTTTTACCTTAAACACGAAGAGAGCCTGCGTCGCATACGTATCTAAGCCTGGTTAGTAACGTTTGCAAAGCAGCGTCGAATTCCTTTTTTTGTGTGTGTGTACCAGAATTTGAGTACGCGCTATGATTGGCCCGTCAACAAAAGCCTTTTGTTGACGGGCCAATCATAGCACGTACTCAAAGACTTTAATAAACGGGGTTAGATTTCGTCTGCGACGCAGGCTAACATGAAGCGAGATTAAGAGATCGTGCTTCAAACGACATTTGAGGTAATTTGGCTGCGATTACAATGCCCAAGTTGGTGGTCAAAGGACTGCGGCTATAACATCCATTTGGAAGTAATCAACGTTATGTGGAGAGTAAGAGCTTTTAAACTAGTTTAAGGCGAATACTCGAGCTGGGGTAATAACGGCTTGATACGAGGAGGATTTCTAAAGATGAGATTACAAGTGGCTCACCTTTACATGTCCTCTGATCTTTTGGATCCAAGTAAAATGGAGCCGGGCAGCTACATTGGTAGCTGCCTGGAGTATTCTTACAGATGTGACTACAAAAGCCATTGTTAACGGCACATTCATTCGCATCTGTAATAAAAGGCGGACACAAATAAGTCGATACTGTGCAGTTATAGATACTCCGGAAACCAGAGTTTATTTGACGATCTATTGATAAACCCAATACATGAACACTGAGGTTTGAAGTAAAGTTTTTAAATCAGCAAAAAAATTTTCGACTTGTCTCCAGATATACATGCAAGGCGTATAGGTAAATTTCCCCACCCTCTCCCCTGCACTTTTCCGTTTTCCCCCAGCCCGGTCGTTCCCAGTCTCTTCCGCTAGGTAGGTCGCCATTTGTGAGATCCGAAGTGTCTCTAGGGACTTGTTTGCACCTCCCAAAACGGCGAGCGTTCGTTATCAGTGCCCATGTAATCACGCGACATTTCCATCGCCCGACACACCGCCGTGTCTTGATTACCAAATACGGACTGGGTGTGAATCTGCTGTTGCTTGCGTTTTGTGTTCCTGAGACTTATGGTATTAGCTGTTCCATATGAATGAAATAATTAACTCTAGAGACTGCTAGTTCCTATATACGTACCATCACAGGAAACAGACAAAGCTGAGTCTGTCCAAGAGCCATCTATCTGACAGCGTTTGGCTGGCGGACCATTCAGCATGTAGCCCCTTGAACAGTTGAAGGTACAGAAAGTCCCTGGGGCACTTGGCGTGCTGGTGCAGGAATAGTCGGTGTGAACGCGGTGTCCTACTTGAAGGGTCGGACAGTTCACCTCCCCCGGTGCTTGCACTGTAGAAAAAACGAATCGGCAAAGACGTTAAGTAAGAAAGGCATGTAGAAAGAAAGTTTTAATGAGCAACAGCGAATGCTTACGTGTTTCGAGAACACGTGATACTCTAATGAAGCTTACAGGGCCGACGATTTTTGAGTTTCAAGAAAGATAACGTCTCATAGATTTACAGAGGGGCTTTGATGAATGAAGCAATTACTCTCCAATCATACTTCTCACCCGGCGTCTGTGATTTCTCCGAAAACGTACGTATCACAGGCAGTGCCAACGTCTACAGTGGCATGGCGTTATTAAAAGCTTTGGCGACATAATCAAAACGTGAGCATAGATATGAATAGAGTGGCTGAAAACGATTAATTCGAGCATTTCTTGGCTCCTCATTTTATAAGTAAGATTACGACTGCCAGGTGAAGCAAAAGATTCATTGCTTCTTTAGCTAGCTACGACAAAACATTCAATATTTTATGAGTAGTATGTATTGATTTGTTTACTCGGCTGTGAACAGTAACAAACGACGATTTTTGGCTCTGTCATGTAAAAAGAAAACCAGCATTCGATTGTTAGAAGGCGAAAGCTATCCGAATGGTGGGGGTAAATTTAAAGTGAAAATTTAAAACCATAGATCATGATGATCATCTCCATCAATGAAGATGATGATCACTGATGATAATGGTAGGTCTTTTTCAAAAATTGTTGCACGCAACTATGCGATAAAATGTCATGTGATGTGATGTGATGTATTAAAGCTCTTGTTTACTTTTCTGTTTGTTTCTCTGACACTTCTAAGTCTTCTCAATTTTGTGGGAAATTTTCAACCTTGTATGAGCAGGGAAAAGTGATTCGTTTCGAAAATCTGGTGTGATCGAGATTCAAAGCCTCACAGATATGGAAATATATAAACTCCGCAGGCAGTGCTGAAAAAAAAGAACTTGACAAATTTTTACAAAACAACATAGCTTAGTTACTGAGCAAACAAACCCGCTTTGAACCACCGAATCACTAGTTATTATTATGATAGAGCGTCAATGGTCAGTCAGTGGTTCAGTTTTATACAACTGATTTCTTTCGGTAGTGTGGATTTAGGTCGCATTCACTTGGAATCACATGTGAAATTTTAACATTATTGTTTCGTTAAGGAATTAAACTAAGCCCTTGCCTGAAGTTTGTGGAAGAAGTTATTAACACCCTAAAGCAAACTAAAAACTTAAAATGACAGAGAGAAAAACTTTTACTGACGACAATGTCCGTTTTCAAGGAACGAAAAAATGAAAAGTAGATGAATTAAAAAGACATTCCGCAGAAAATTTTACTTCACAGTCAGGTGGTTGCATGCCGATGCAAATCTGCAAGAAAAATCTTGGAATTCTTGTTTTCTTTATTTCTAATCACTGTAGGATTTTTCACATCGCTTTGATTTCCAATTATTACAAGTTGTATGCGTTCCTCGATGTAAACTCGTAGCGAACTGGATTAATTTTGCAGAGTGGGTAAGGTGGAACAGATACATTCAACGAGCTAGACGCAGATACATATTTTCCAATGCACTCTTCTGCCTCATCAATATGATTAAGGATATCTTAATACGCATACTTTTTAATACGTCTTTTACACCTTTCACCCGTAGTATCTCACAAGATCGGTTTATAAAAAATAGCCATAACTCATTTTTCAAATTGTGGGAAGCGTTCAGATCGTGCTGCTGTCACAAATGTCTTCCTTCACCAGGTTAAGTGTAACTCGGTACTATACAATGCTTACTTGCAAGCAACAGGGCGTCAATTCAGTTCAAAACAAAGGAGAAAGTACTTACGTTTCTCGCCGCTAATTCACACAAAAGCCCCAGAAAGAGAAATAGAAAGGAACGGAACATTTTCTTGTTTTGAGAGCGGGAAAGAAACATCTTTCCCACACCCAGTGAAACCTAACTAAAGTCAACAAACTTAGGACTTGAAAAGAGAATTTTTTTGGTGATATTAAACTTGGCCCTGGATTAACATAACAATAACCTCCCACTATATACCTCAAGATGATATAACAAAACAGACCGGGATAAAGGGAGAGATTTTAGGCTGACTTCAAAAGTCTTTGCTAATTACACAATGTAGGTGGAATGCCAAGCATAGGTAAACATATTAAAATCCACAGCGTGATAAAAATTCCATCGAAGGCAAGATAAAAAGTGATCTTTCCAGCACGAAAAATGCATATCTCTGGAAAAGGAAAGCCTGTAATAGAACCAGCCTTGACAGAAATAATAAATCTCTTTCGAAATGGACATGGAAGCTCTATGCGTAATTTTACGGAAATGACACCTTCTATGACCGATGCAGTAGACTCTTAGGATGCTTGCAGCGAAAGTATGCAGCAAACATTTATGCTCGCCATCTTTGAATTGATGCCTTTAAGTGAATAGACAATAAATAAAACCTAGGCCTTATTTAATTAGGTGTCGGGGTTTTTAAAGGGCCTGCTTCATTCCTTTAAATCTGATATGATAATTTCGGCCAGCTTTGAAAACACAAATTTATCCGGGAGTGGATTGAAGGAAGATCCGGATTGATCAACCTTAGATCCAGTTCCTTCGCTTGGTTAGCTGAAAGCGAGGCTAAATGAGCTGATGCCTCGTCAGTTCTGCAAAAACTAGTACAACTTGCGCTGAAAATCAGGATACACCCAATTTTGTGTATTCTTTTAACTCGGAAATTGTTCAAACGAATGGTTTAGATTTGGCCCGAGATTTGGTGTTTGATTTCGAGAGCATGGGGATATTGTAGCCTGGTTTCCCTTCTTTGTTGCATTTGCCAGTGTCAATTGTACCGCCACAAATGCTGTTTTCTGTTTTTTGTTTCTTTAAATAACTACAGTTTCTGAATAAATCTGTGTATTCTTGACATGAGTAGTTAGTGTTTTGATGTGGGCGCGATGGTTTACTCCACTGCGTGGGGAGATGGCAATCTGAGTTAACAATCCTCAACTCATTCTCAACCTAATTTTGTGCATTGTCTTTGACTGTGACGACAGAATTTAAACTCTTTTCGGAGCGATAAAATTAGAGAGAATTTATGAGCTCTCTTAGGGCGTAATTTTTTGGGACTCAGTATACTTATTCCTATGCTGGTTTATAGGAATGAGAGAATAACCGGACTAAGGTTTTGCGACAACAACAAAAAAACCACATACACTGGAAACGAAATACTCTCTTGGCGGAAGTGACGTAAGAAGAGCGCACAGGAAAGTCTGGACAGAACACCTGAACCTGAGTTCCTGTGTCACGTCACGGGCTTGGCGCGCCGCGCACGATTTCCCGCCAAAAGTTTTCCCAAAGAAACGCATATTCTGCGTATTCCGAATAAACCATGTTCTGTTCATTCCGTTCATTGAGCTATCGGGAGCAAAATGGATGGAATATTACTTCTGTTTATTCCGAAGGGAATAGATCCCCCCAAAAATACCGTTTAATTTACCGTTTATTCTGAGCATTCGTATTTAGGGATAGTCCCAAACCAATGCGGCCTCAGTTAAGTTGGCAAAACGCTGTCTATTTCGTCTGAGTTCGTGCTAATCCTTGACGTCCTTGAAAAGCACAGGAATTTAGTTTTAGATTTCAAGGGCGCTTGAAAAGCTCTTGAAAAGAGGAATTTCTGCTGAAAATGCTTGAAAATAATGAAAACTCCTTAAGTTTGTTTGGATTTGAAATAATGTGGGATTATGTCAAAGTCAGTAAGTTTATGTTACATTTTCTAGGGGTGCTTTTATAGTAAAATTGCTATTGACCAATGAAAACCGATTTCAAAACTTAAGAGGTCAGGTTTTTGTGCTTGAATACTCGTTGAATACGCCTTTAATTTTATGTACACAAGCCAGCGCAGATTATGAACTTAAGTAGTTAAAAACCAGATCCTTCTGATCAGCGCAAATACCTCGCAACTGGATTATATACGAGTTAGTACAACCCTAACATCCTGGAAACGCTGTGAAATGAATTAGCACTAAATGCCTTGAATCAAGTAAATAATCATTATTAAACAATTATTTTAAATTTAGAAATAGTTCAAAAGCTTTAATTTGGCGTTGAGTAAACGAGATCGTCTTATTTTATTTACTCTTAAAACGTTGCCACAAGCCACCCCCTTTAGTTACAGCTACTTGCTCGGCTACATTTAATACATCGCTTGAATAACTGTATAACATTACACCCAGAGAAAAATGCTGTTACCGACAAACTACATGAGCAAAAACTTTAAAATGACTATAGTTTCCAGCTGGACTACCTAGATACAATTGTGAAGACATGAACGTCACGATGGAATCTGAGTTTGACATGTTGTGCCCTAAAAAGAAAAATTAAAAGGGCCCCGGGTTACACCCTGCGTAATAAAGTATATGACTCTCTTTGTTTTTGGTTTGTTGAAAACGCTACTTCGCAGAGAAAATCTGTGGTGTTATCACTGTGTACAGACTCAAAGCTGTTGCTTTGCCTTTTTGTCTACTTAAAATACGTTGACTAAGATTGCAAAGTATACGCCTTTTTTCTTCGTAGTTTATATATATAGTTTTTAAGGCATAACATGTAATATTTCTCCATTTCAAGGTTATGGATGTATTGATTTTATGCTCGATCGTTATTCACTGCTGGACAATCTTGTATCCTCGGCCGCGTTTCATCACACGCGTGACGTGTATCACTCCCACGAGAGCCAGCAGACTGGCAGCTGCCATGACCACCATCAGGCTGTTTGTCACGCGTGGGTCCCAACCTGAAGAAACAAAAACGTAAAAAAATTTTTTTTGTTAGTTAGTTAACATTTTATAGAGTCGAGAATACATTTTATTCATACTCACCCCAACCCTCAACTTGCAATTACAACTACTAAGTAGGTATCTGGCCAAATTGCGGTATCAAAATACTGTTCTCGATGCAGTCCTTGCTATATTCTCTATCATGGTTCCTTGCACTCAGTGGATACTGTTAGCAGCCGGAATTTTAATCGCAAGCGAACAAGTGGTCTTACGTTTTGCTCAAGTACTGATATTTGTAGATCCTCGAATTAATTGTATCTCAATAATTAGAGGATAATTTCACACGATTTTTTGACGAAAAGACTCTTCTCTTATAGGATACTCCGGACCCGAGTGAGGGGCGGAAATCGAGCCTCATACCTCACCTTCTCTTCCTTTTTCTTCTGCATCCTTTTCCACCATATCAGAACGATCCTGTTGTGGTCCTTTAAGCAAGATCTCAGGTCCATCATTCACGGTGTCCTCATTCAAAGAGAAAGGGCCTTTGGTGATCAGATAGTTAGGGTCTTTGTACTGCACCTCCCGCTTGGCGCGATGCTGTGATTTCTCCTTAAGCTTCTCCATGACGCTGTACGGCGGGTTCACATGAAGCCCTGGGATGCATCCCTTAGAACAGCGCGAATCCGAATCGTTCACCTTGCACACCACCACGCTGCAGTGCAGATACACAAACGGGAAATCCCCAACGAACTTGAAGGCTTCCACGCTGAAGCGTTGGCTTTGATGAGAAGGGGAGTCTTCCGTTCTGACTGTGTCATCAACTAGACACCTGATAAAATGTATGGCACGAATCAGGCCTTGATTTATTGAACGTACATCGTGAAAACACAGAGGACACAAAAGTATTGAGGAAAGTGCTGCAGATTGGCGATATTTGAATGGCGACAGTGGAGTTCTAGCCCACTCGCCCCACACCGGCTTACCAAAGTATAGCGCCATTCTCAAGGGATTTGCACATGTACTGAGTGTGATGGGCCGTGACTTATCCAGGAAAAAGGTCTGAACTCGCCATTTGGTGGAACTTCTGATTTAAACCAAAATGTAAGATTTCTAACCCCATTTCACCAAATTCAGAGTAGCAGTCAGTCTTAATACAAAATGTTTCAGGCTAAACTGGCTAAAATTCAGGGGAAAGTTTATGCTCTATTACCATAGATCTGTACTCTATTTTAGTCACGCCATCACCAGCAGACACAGAAAAACCTAATGCATTGTAGCTTTTCATTGGTTCATTCAACACCTACCCTTCGTGTATCATTTCATGTCTGAACCTGTGCTCCTTGTTGTGGTCAGCGGTAGGTGTAGAACAACAGTTTCCCGCCATGACTTGCAGGCTCTGATCCAGAGTTGCAATGGACACTTCAAAGTACAGGCGCTGGCGGTACGCTACTTCTACTGGGAAATCGTTCCACGAGAATTTACTCTGGTAGTTTTCGTCGTGGTAAAAGTCCATGCGGATCGAAAAACGGCCGTATCTGTGGAACACAAAATCTGGTCATCTTTTTTCTTTTTCCTGAATAACCTGCCCTCACACTTAATTAAGGATTGCTAGTTGGGTCCACGGACAAAACAGAAGGATATTAAACAAGTTCATTATTAACTGAAAGTACTTTGTTTAGAAAAGCTGTAGCAGGACAAAAATTGCAAAGAAAAAAGGGATGAGATGAACCATTCCTCTAGGATCAGGTTGTTTAGGACGCATAAAGGAAGAGAATGTAGTATGGGGTAGTCGTACATAGTGGGAAAATAGTTGTTAGTAGTTTCTGTCGGATCTGTATTCAGTGGTGTAAATGTTTTTTGTGTGTGTTGGTTTTAAGATTTCCTTAATGTTTGGCCTTTACCAACATGGTCTAATACGCCAACTGGTCTCTTTTTTAAGGTTTATAAGTTCTCAAACAGCAGAATAAAATTATGAACGAAAACGATAAGCAAACATTTTTAGGGGGGCCTTACCCATTCTCGTTTAGGTAAAGTTGTTTCACTTCCGGTTTTATTCCCACCGCAGTTTTGATACCATTGTTCAAGTAATAACAACAGAATGGAATATCAAACTCGTCTTCTCCTACTCGAGTGATAATACTGCCAGGGGAAGCCTTTTTCTCCACGATTCTGTTGCTGTATACGATGAAGTTTGGTGTGCTGCGTCGTTTAGTTCCACACTTGTCCAATTCTGTGTCAAAGATGTAGTGGGTGGGCGTCTCGGTGACTGGACAGGTGGGATCCAGCAAGCTAAGAAAGTCTCCTTGTAAATCACGCAGGGCTGTTTTAGGAACAGTCACTTGTATAGCGTGAGTGCTGCAATTCAGGAGGAGGCCAACAGCTGAAACAAACAGCATCACAAGATAAAGTCACAGAGAGAACGATCCTTCAAAACATGCGTTTTAAACTCGAAAGCCTGCAACTCGATGGAAAACCTTTTTTTTTTATAAATTCAGATTTAAAAGTCCTTTGTTCATTTGCCTTTTGCACTGAAATGTATATAAAAACATAAAGGAATAGCTGGTTTCATGAACAAAGACAGCAACAGCAACGAAAACGAGCTTTCTTTTTGTCCTGGTCATCAGTAACAGCAACAAGACGAAACAAGAATAACGGTGATTAGTAGTGCAATAGTATAAGCATGCTACCCAGTGAGGCCAACTTCGTGAAGGAGAAATGCAGCTAAAGATTAGCCATTTGGTATAAGTTTTGTACGATAGATACTTGTAACTAAACAGTGTCATATTTTATTACAAACCTCTACACGTGCGATTGTCGTCTGACAAAACAAGTGGGTCTGGGCATGCGCAATGATGTCCTCCTTCATCATTTACACACTCGTGGCTACACCCGCCATTTTGATATTTGCACTCATTGATATCTGAGGGAAATATAAAGATATTTTAACTCTAATACCAGATCGGGGGGGGGTACTTCCAGAAAAACTTAGTGGGGGTGTGCGGCCCGCTTCCTGAAACCCTTACCCTATTTCAGAGCAAAATCTGCGATTTTCCCTACCCTATTTCAGACCTGATCAAAAATTCAATACCCTATTTCAGACCTATTTTACGGACACGGTTCGCGTAAACGATTTGAGAAGGGCGTTTGTTGATGGTCTTATCGCCTAATGATGAAAAAGTAGCTTCTTCTTAAAAACAATACCCAATTCAAGTCTAGAGTGTTCAAACCATACCCTATTTCAAACCAAAACGGCTAAAAAACCATACCCTTTAGGGCCGCACATACCTAGATAGCCTATATAGGGGAGTACCCCCCTCCCCGGGTCCAGATCAATGTTGAAAACATCATGCGCTGTATTGTTTCAGCAGGTCAGATGTGGCAACCGTTGACCGAAATTGTTCACTTGAATATCCAGATATTCAATTTACGGAGACCTTCAAGGATGATTTACGTAAATAATATTTAGAGACATAAAATCCTTGATCAGATATCTTCAAATCTTCAGTCTATATTTACAGGGTGTAAATACTATAGAAGATGCTACAAAAGAATATTATTTGCCAACATAGTGCCTCGACACTGCCGAGATTTGAGCCAGGTCTGCACCAACTGATCGTGAAGATGATGAAAATTTGGTTTGTCAACGGAGTTGATAATGTAAATTGACCACCGCACGGGGGATTCATGTGGTCAATTTACATTATCAACCATGTTTCGTGTTTCACTCTTCCACCGACGCAGCACCACATGTAGTTTCTTTATTTAATTGAAAATGATGGCCAATGGCGTGAGAATTTTTATTCGAATTACACTCTTGAACCCCATGCAAGACCCTTTCCTGCGCTTTGAGGTAAGAAGACACGTGACCGTACCTTGACAACTGATAGGTCCACCGGGTGGTGACCAGACCCCCTGGTCACTACACTGCTGAAATGGCGGTCCCATTAGTTTATAGTTGGCTGGACAGGAGAGGTCACACACGGTCCCTGGAGGACTGGGTGCTTTGAGTGCAACTGTCCTGAACGATTACATGTTGTCCAACAGAAAGAGGACTGCAGGAGCTTCCTGTGGAGAAAAAGAAAGAAGATAGCTTAATGGGCAATAAAAAGGGAAAACTCTAACGAGAACTCAAACGGCTGGGTATGAGGGAAGATTAAAATCAAGAAGCTCATTGTGACACATGGGATGCTGTCGATTTGGTAATTTGCGTTTACATTTTCAAATCCATGCCGATCGAAAGCACGGTGAGTCTTAACCTGGTTTCAAATTTGATATAGAGTATTTGGATGAAACTAAAGCTCCTCATAAACTCATCATCCTTGACGTTTCTAGCAGCAAGGATTGAATTGCTCAAATTATTCTTTAGTTTGCCGTCGTTTGACGATGGTCTTACTTTTATAAGATAACTGGTAGCTGTGGAACCGCTTTTAATCCAATGAATCGAAAACCGGATTGTTTCTTCAAACTCGCCCTTGAAGTCAAAGATCCAGGTTCTTAATGTGTGTAAAATTGATTACAGGGCCGAAGAGTAAACAAAGCTCAATTAAAGCCCACTGCCGCAATGCAAATTAAAATTCTCAACAAACAAATAACTAAACCAGAGAAAATTAAAAAAAAATCGTAGGTTTGGGTATTATCAGCTGTAATTAAAGTTTGAAAAAAGAACTGTAGAAATCTTGCAGTTTTTCCAAATGGTCACAAGGAATATAAATGCCTGTGATTAAGCGGAGGCTGTTCCTTGTCAGGCTGTTCCTTTGCACTGTTTTTGTCAGTCTTAATAGATTCCATTTTTTCTGGAAACAAACAGATTTTGCATTCTATATTTCTGCAAGTCGTACAATACATTTACGAGAGTTGCTTAGCGTTACGGTTTTATTATATGGAGTAGACTGTTACCTTGCTCGAGACCCACAAAACCCTTTGAATTGTTTTTTATTACGAAACTGAGTCACAAAGCGCTTTTATTGTTGAAATGAACCGCAACGGCGGCATTCCACAGATCACTGCATTGATGGCACAGCCCTTTTGCTAACAAAATGTTTATACCTCGCTTGATATGCACGATCAAAATGTTTATCGCAAAGTATGGACTTAAAAGTTAAATGCAGCTTAAGGCGGTTTCTTGCTGCTTCAGTCATTTTGATAAAAAAAACCATTCCGAACTAGTAAACTTGGTTGAGATCTTTTGGAGCTATTTTTTAAGCGCAAGAAGTCACAGCATAACAAGAAGTCACAGCATAACATTGACTAACTCAATGAAAAATTTAGAATAATATTCTACGACTTGCCAGCGTTTTGCTGAACATCTCGCCTCCGAAACAATTCCGAGTGCTATCACTGATTTATTTTTTCTTTTGATAATAAAGCCTACTTACCCGGTTGACCAATATCAGGAACATTATCATTGACTATAGGGTCCTCTGCAGTACTGAAGATTATAAGAGAAGCTAGCAGCACGAGGCACCTCATCATTGGAAATAGAAAAATCGGATCACTCTCTTTCCCAAACTAACACCCTTCCCTCGCAAACACGGTCCACAGGGCAGCAATACTGCTGGTAATTTAACTTAATTTTCATGACAAAGCCTCCCTCACAGAGTCATGCAAAACCAGCCAAGAGATTGGCAGTAATTGACACATTCCTCCGCGAAGTTGTTGAGCAAAGAAAGTCGAAATTCTGCAAATAGCGTTTATCCATACCTGTCAGTTTAAGTAAACATTTTAAAACCAATGAAGGATTCCTTTGCAGTTAACCTAGCCGAACGCCGCCTTGCTAGTAACTGAAAAAACCTTACCTGCCACGGGAGGGTGTGTTACTTTTGCCATTGGTTGTACTGTCCCAGCTATGCTGTGTTTTTCGTGTTTCTTGCTGAATGCGGACTTGATAAACAAAATGATTTCATTACATCTCTACCCTTAATCTATCTCACTGTTTCACCTTCATCTCTGGGGTTTGTGGGGTCCTACGAAACTGCATGCTTATCCTGACACAATCCCAGTCTTACTCGGTTCTCCCCTCGATATGCACTTCTGGCCGTTGCCGCATTTTCAAAGTTGGTAATTTTTTTCGACGATTTCCTCTTTTATTCAAAATCTCACCCATTTTTTTGTTTTCGAACAGTGCCGGCTTCATTAGTGCTATTGTTCATAATAAGAGCAGAAAAATGGTTTCTTGTAGCAGCGTGGAGTGCCAATAAGAGCATCACGCTGGATTAGCGAATGATTAACCCATTGGCACCCGTGCCGGCCAAAACCGGCCGTAAAAAACTCCCATGCTTCAAAACATTGCAACTTTCTCAATCGCACGAATATTGCCTTAACTGTTAGTTGTGAGCACGAAATGGAATGCCCTTTAAATTTGGATATCCAATAAATGCAAGAAACGTAGCGATTTTTACCAAATATGGCCTTTTGAGTTTGGACAAGAACGAAACTGGCCGTTTTTAACGTCAAAGTGAAACAACAAAAATGCCCCTTTTTGCCTTCATGTTTTTTTAGGGAAATCATCGTCGAAAAAACAAAACTCAACCATCATAACGAAATTCAGTCCTTTTTCTAGCTTAGAAATGACTTTTTTTGTTCATATTCTTCTCCCGAGCGTAGATACAGCCTTTTGTTCCAGTGCATTCGGGCCTTCCCGACATTTTCAACATCTTGAGCGCATTGCATGCTGGGAACTAACGAGAATTTTTGACAGCGCCCGTTCCTTCCCCCAATTCTTTCACATAGCCACTCCGACCTACCGCCAAAATTTCCTGCTCGTGGTCATCTTCAGTACACAGAAATTCCAAAATATGTGGCGGTAGGTCGAGAAATTCATCAATAGTCGAGTCCCAAAGGTACTAAGTGTTCGACCGGCCAAATTCCCAGTTCGTCGAGTAACAAGCCAAATTCAACAACAAAGTACATCACCTTGCTCGATTCTTTGAGAAAGTGGACTCTTAGCTACCGTCACGCTTAATGATACTCATCAGGCAGCCGCTAAAGATGAAAAATGGCTGTAAATTTAGCAGAAATCGCAAGCAAACCCAACTTGGGCCATTGTTGTCGCTTCACGGATAAAAAATAGCTACGTCAAAATGACGTTTTCAGAAACCTTGAGCCTCCAGTGGCTTAGGACAGCACCACTTTTCCCTGGTAGTTCAAATAAAGAGTCACGAATTGCTATTCATCGTTTATAGGTGGAAAATCACTCCGAAAATGTAAAAACCTGCGGTAGTCAATGGGTTAAACTCTCCACTGCTAATTTTCTCTTTCAGACATAATGAGAAAACTGCACTAACACAAAGAAAGTTTTCGAATTGAAAAAGTGCCACAGAGAAGGGTCCAAAAATCCCAGTTAATGTAAGCATAAGAAACTTGTGAAACGATAAAATATTAATAAGAACCTGCGTGCCATTCGCCAGTTCCACCTTTCCCATATTCAACATATCGTAACACTTTCCAAATATGGTCATGTTGCACTTGATATACGTCGCGAGCACTCGAAAGATATCCTGCGATATACGTAATTTCGTGTGCCGGGATCAAAATGGCGGTTTTTTTCCCATTATTTTCTGCAATAAATTCAGCAAAATGTGCTTTGTTATCAGTGTGTTGAATAATATATATGGCAACCTGGCATTTTTAACTATTTCAGGTTATTTCAGGTTGTCAGTTACCCTTCAGGCGCGGATGCAGGGGAGGTGAAGTGGGTGAATTTTCACCCCCCCCCCCCCTTTTTTTTTCTGAGCCCCCCTTCTTTCTTTTTTTTTTTCTTATCCCTCAAATATTAAAATAATATTTGATTTCTCTGATTTCTCTGATTGAGGTGGAGAAAATTCACCCCCATTTCAAAATCCTGGATCCGCGCCTGCCCTTATTTAATTATCTTAATATTGCTACTTGTGACTTCGTGTAATTTTTAAAATAAGGGGTAAATAAAGCTGTTGTTGTTGTATAAAACAATTATCCTGCTCAATCTTGCGGAATATCCCCTAATTTTAGCCAACTCGCCTCGTCGGCTAAGTATGAGGTGATATTCCGCGCGATTTTGCAGGATAATTGTTAAATACAATTTGTTCGCCCCCCCCCCGCCCTCCACCTCCCATAAAAAATAGCATAAGCATTCAGTTTCTCTCGGGACGACTGTAAGTCCCAAGAGAAATTGAAAACAATGGTTGGAATGAATCTTGTACAAATACAACTGGGACAAGGAGGCAGTGCGGGACACGAGCGTATAAAAGCTTTCTGCCAGTGTCCTAACGATTTTGACCACGATTGTCCACTTAAAATTAAAGCTGTCCGACGTTTCGATGACCCCATCTTCATTATCAAGGCAAAGAAACCCGTTTCTTCGTACAATAGTTGAATACAAATTGTAACAACTTGATAGCATCATAGAAACGTCGGACAGTTTTAATTTTGATAATTTTACTGAGGTTTATCATTCAGTAAACCTTTAATCATACGATTGTACACTTAGTACATTAAGTGTAATTGGTTAAAGATTTTATTCGTGACTAACAGGAATGGTAAATACCTCACTAACTCGTACATTTTATCCACTCCTTGTAATTGTGGTACACTTCTTCATAGTCTTTAACACTTAAAAGGACTTTAAAAAATTATAGCGTTCTTAACTTAACAAGATCTTTCGAAAATCAAGTAAAATATACTGTCAAAAACAAGGATTTTAAGCAGCTGCAAAAACTCAACTAAATAACCATACCATACATAACACTTCATTGACATAAAGTATATTATATGCAAAGATATATGCTGGGTACTTCAATCAACAGAGGTATATTGCATTTTAAACAACTAGTGCATTATCGGTGAAGATATCTTCTGATCCTTTCCTTTATAAGACCTTGTCATGAAACCCAGGTCTCTTTTGGTCAATGAAAGGTCCTGAGAGGGCACTGACTCAGTTCAAATTTAAACTAGAGAACATTTTATTCGTATAAACAGGTAGTGCATGTGCACACTAGAAAAAACAGTATCCAACAATTTTAAATTGTTATTGTAATGTAGCGAACTGGAATCCTTGCAAGTTTAGTCCAGCTCTTGCCTCTCATCAAGTTTCCTTTTACTTCTGGACTTCTGTTGCAACAACAGCATACCCAACAGGCTTGTCATGTGACTTCATTGCCATGAGCGCAACGCCCATCAAACAAACAATGCACACCAGAGGCAAGGCCAAGATCACGGTGGGACTGAAAACTAACAATAAACATTATATAGTGTCATATTATAAAAACGAGCCATGAGTTTCTGGAAACTTGCTTCGGTGATACAACTTCCAAACGGTCTTGCGAGTACGAAGCTCATTTTGTATATACTAGTTATGCAACGCTTTCGAGTGGTATACCGTGGAATATTTCACGAGTCACTTGTATTTTCTTGGTATACACACGAGCCTTTAGGCGAGTGTGATATACAAAGAAAATACAAGTGACCAGTGGGATATTCCACGGGATACCACGAGAAAGGGTTGCATAACTATTTTATACCATGCCATAGAAAATACAATGGCCAGCAAGGCCAGCATAATCGGGAATCTCAACGCACGATGGGAAGGTTGGGTGTGATACCGTTGAATTGCATTGATCGATGGGAAGGTTCGATGGCATACTGACGAATATACAACGGCTTTCCTGCATTCTGATTGGCTGTATTTTCTATGGCACGGTATGAAATAAAATATACATTCAGTAGATTAAGGTCGATTTTGATTATGTCGCCTTCCTGTATTCTATCCGTTTCTGCGATAAAACTTGCTGCGAACGTGGTTATGCACGACAGCTTTAACTTTCACAGCACATCAGTTATCTCAATTTGACGCATTCACCTGTCACTCCACAACACAAACCCACCATCAGCCCCATACATTACAGCTGTACAGTCCAACACAACTTACCACTCTTGGTTATACCACTACTTTCCAGTTCCTCTCGTTTATCACGCGTAAGGTGAATTGGGCCCTCGGAAAGATTGTATTCGTCATTGGTCACGTGACTACTGGCTGTGCGTCTTCTACGACCGCCGAGTTTACATCTCTTCACGCACGGAGAAACTGGATCCGTTGCGTTACAGATGATCACGTGGCAGTGAAGAAACACGAATGGATGATCAGCGATGAACTTAAAGGCTTCCAGGCTAAACCGCTGGGCACCCACTGATGTCGCAGAATGATACTGAACCGTTGCATCATTGGGGCAGCTAAAAATAAAAAATAAGAACAAAAGTTACAGATATACTTAGTTTCCTCCTATCGAGAACGGCTGGTTCTCACAAACAAAAGAGTCATTCAACAAATAAATTAAATTACAATTGAATGCTCAATAAATTGCCTGCATGTTTGGTCTAATTATTAAAAAAAGAAAAAGATCGTCGAGGTAGGTAGTCAGCGTACGGGTGGGCCTGTATGTCATATGAGACGTTGTCTCGACACTGATGTCCCCACAGAATCTAGACGTTTTCACTCCTGCTGGCTTGCGAAAATGTTACTTGGTAAATTGTCAGTTCCCCACTTTGGCATCATTACAAATTAGAACAACAATGAATCTAAGACTGATAGAATCAGAAGAGGCTATCGCTTATCAAACTCAAGATTCCAATGTACATTCTCGACTGTCTCATTCTTGCTCAGCTTAACTCAGGATAAGTTAAGTTATAACACTCGTTAAATACAATAGCACTCTCAATTTTCCACGAACGACAAAAATGAAAGATTATTAACGTCTGAAATCACTTTATTGACGCTATTTTTATGTCACTTACCCCTTCATAATAAATTCATATTTCAGAGGGTTCATCCGATCCTGAGTGGGTGTCGCATAGCAACGGTCTGCTCTGATTGACAGCTGCTTGTCATCCGACGCCACTGCTGCTTCAAAGAACAGACGCTTGCGCAACACCACATCAACAGGGAAATCTCCCTTCGTGTATGGACGCACAAAACTGCCATTTGGAAACATTTTCAGAACCAGTGAAAGGTTTCCTTTGCCTTCATTGTTGAACACAAGTTTTCTTTTGCTCGGTTTCCAACCAACTGATGATACCTCACCGTACTTGGAATAGAAACAGCTGAACTTTATTTCTATTTCGCGCACGAGTGTTATGACGTCCTCAGCAGCTACGGGGATTTCCAAAACTGTGTTGGAGTAGACGATGGCTGTAGGCGAGACCCTGCTTGTTGTGTTGCAGCCGGTCAGCGGAGTAGTGAGATAGAAGTGTGCGCTTGTCTCTGTAGCTGTACAGTTGGTGTCCAGGAGTCGAAGATGCTCACGGTCAATACCACGGAGAAGGGACTTGGGAATGATTATGGTCATGTTTTTGCTGTTACAATGGACATTGACACCGGGAGCTGAGAAAAAGAGAAAATAGAGAAATTCAAATGCATTTAAATACGGCGTTGTGAGCAAATATGACGTGGGTATGACATGGGTTCCAACCGGGCAAAAAAATGGTTTGATGATTAAAAAAAGAAAAGGTTAATAAATCCGAGATCTCAACTTAAGTAAGAATAATGATAATGACGATGACGATGACGATGACGATGACGACGACGACGATGATGATGATGATGATGATGATGATAACGATCATGATAATAACGTAAAGGGAAATTCATTCTGGTCTCCTTTTTCCTGTTAGTTGCAAGGACCCACACCAGTCACGTGATTCGTCGTATGTTTTGTTATTTACCGTGACAAGTCTTATTATCTGCTGATAAGCTCAGTTCTGGGTCTGTGCATTCGCATTTGTAGCCTCCTGCAGTATTAACACACTCGTGGCTGCAGCCGCCATTTCTGGACTCGGCACACTCGTCAATATCTGAAGAAAAAAAAACTCGAACAAAGAGTAAATATGCCACGTCTAATAGCATTGCTCATTTTGCTTAAAAATTACACCGCAAGGCTGAAGGGACTTAATAAAGTCAAACATAGTATATTATGTAGGGCACTAATCAGTTATTACTATATCGTGCCCCTCTCCATTCTATTTTCTTTACCTTGTATTTATTATAAAAGTAACTCAATATAATTTGAATGGAAAAAAAACAATAAAATGAAAAAAATATATATGAAACATGGTCTGAGTTCAAGGTTTAACGTCCACGAGTCTCACCGATGCATGAAACTGTCGTATCATTGTCCGTCCACTGTCCAGCTAACTCACACTTCTTATAAGGGGGACCCTGCAGCTCGTATCCCTGTGGACACGAGAAGGAACAGGTCGTGTTGAGTGGCATCTGTGACGTCATGCAGTTTTCCGGTGATGTTTTCACAAGTGGACTGACGTTAAGAGCGGGACACGCAATAGCTGAGGTTAAAACAAATACAATTGAATATCAGAATGAAGCTTATTTGTATTTACAAAAATCAGTATGGATGTCTAAGGGCGCAGTTCTGGCGTACTCTAGCCAATATGCGATTCTTGTAAAATGGCAACCCTGGTTACAACTACCGAGTGCCATGCAATATGAAGATTGTGCAGCAAACACAAATCGAGTACCCAGAGTCTTCATTGCACTTTTCCAGCGGTCGAGAAAATGCAGGAAAGAGCTGATCCAGAAATCGGAAAATATTGGACTTCCGGTTTAACTGCGCACGCTCAGGGTTCAGCGCCATGTTGAACTTCTCAATCGCGTACCCAGAGTCTACGTTCGCCTTGTCCAGCGGTCGAGAAACAAGCGAATGCGGGAAAGATCTAATCCAGAAATCCGAAATATTGGACTTCTGGTTGAACTGCGCGTGATTTTGGTTTAGCGCCATGTTGGACTTCTGTCTTACTTCCGTGTTTAACATTAGATCCCACCGGCGACATCACCTCAGGACACTTTCTGTCGTTTACACGATGTAATACTCTCCACCCTTATGGGACTGACGTACACGTAAGGAGAATCCTTGGTATCAGATACAAAACCGTGAGAGGATAGTGTTTTGGGTTAAGTGCTAATATGAAAACCGTTAGCTTTCAATTATTGCCACTTTAATGCCATTTAAAAGATGTTGAAAATGGCAAATTTCAGCAGCTACTCCCGGTACGGTTGGTCTAGTGGATCTGGAATCTTAAAGAAAAGAACGGTTCGAGCTCGAGGCGCCGATTCTCCTGACTTTTTCCTTCTTTCCAAGCTAAGTTTGAAATACTGTAAGTAGTTTCACTTCATGTAATTACAAATCAAAGAGGAAAGCAGGGCCCGTACGCGTCATGGGCACCCAACGAGCCAAATCAACCAAAAGCTGTAGAAAGGCATTTTTTAAGTACCTTGTGGTGTTTGAAGTCTGTTTAAAGTGGTGTTTTCATAAGCTAGAAGAAGTTCATCTGTTCGGATTCCCTGCCTGGAAGTTTAATTACCCGAAAATGTTAGGGAACAAAATCCGGCTACCTTTGAGAAAATGCAAGCTGAAATGAACTTTCCACGAGCTTTCTAGGGGAGTATTTTCTTTCCGAAAATGCTACAATCTTGGACAAAACTGTTGAGAAAATTGAGCTTAGAAGCCTTTGTGCGTGCAAACAGTGATCAACTGAGTTTCAAAGCCCCCCTCCCCCCCCCACCTCCCCCCAATTCAATGTTGTCTGCGCCTCCTAACCGTTTCCCTGACAATGGTGGCTTCCCAACTTCAACATTGAAAAGGGGGAGGGGGAGAAAGGAAGTTACTTTAGGGAAATTGTTGCCTCACACATATTGGAGAAGGATTTTTGGACCCTAGGAGGCCTATTTTCTCAAGTAGTTTCGTCCAAGATTGTAGCTGACGTTTTTGACTGCCAAAAACGCAATTACGACCTTTCCGAAAATCTCTGGGGCTATGATTTCCCAATTAGGCCACGTTTTAATTACGAAAATCTGAGTGCACTCTTTAATCGACGCCGAAAGCCCAAGGCGAAGTACCCTCCACCGAGCAGATATCTACCGAAACTTGTCATTGGGTGCCCCTGAAGCTTTAGCGTGAGTCAACTAGGGGGGACCGTGGACAAGCTCCCGCGGAAAAGTTTTAAATTAAAGTCCTCTGAAATGGCTGGAAATGCATTTAAAACTAACAGGGTGCGGTGAAACTTCTATACTTACAGTAAAACTTTTCGGTAAAACGTTAAATAGAAAAGTAACTTCGATGGTTCTAGTATTACTTGCCTTTTACTGTTGACAAGTGGGGGGGAGGCTAAAGCCCCTCTTTTCTTGGGGGATTTATGGATATCATTAATGCAGATCAGAAATAAAAGAGGGCCCAGAGCAGATCCCTGAGGGACTCCACAGAGATTTAGTTCTCTTGGTGAGGAATGCTCGCCAATTTGGGTTACTTGAGAACGACCTTTCAGATAAGAGGAAATTCATTCTAATATAATACCCCTAATTCCATAGTAGTTTAGCTTGCTTAGTAATATTGCATGTTCAACTGTGTCAAATGCCTTTTTAAGATCAATAAACATTCCTTTGTCCATATTGTTTTGAATCGTATTTACTACGTCAATTATTGCATGCTGTGTAGAATGTTTCTCTCTAAAACCGTGCTGTGACTGACTCAATTGCCTCAAAAAGTCCAGGGCAAATGCCTACAGTTTCTAATAATAATATAATATTTCCTTTATTTACCCTCGGCTGTATTTATAGCACCAAGGCTACTGGGGCCGAGCAAATACAGAAATAAATAATTCACATAAACAAATGAACATGGTAAGAATCGCAACTGGCCGGAGGCAAACCAGTCGGCTATTTACAAGGGTGACCGAGGAGTTGAACCAGGGACTACCCAGAACAATACCAGCTAGCGGCCAGAGTGGGATTTGAACCCGGGGCAACAGCATTGAAATCCAGCGCCCCAAACCACTCGGCCATCCTGCCTCCTACTAGTTTTAATAGGGACATAGTGCCTAGGAAAACCAGACAAAGTAACCAGGGGCGCTTACCATTTACCCAATACATCCGAGTGGAAATTTCAGGTGAAAATGTGCAGTGCTGCAGTTTGTGCAAACGCAAAATGGACAAATCACAAAATGTACTTGTATCAACTGGAAGCTCATAAATAAAAGAAAAAGTGCGTTGATTAAGCCGATGGTCTGTAAGTTCTGAAATGTTCCAAATGGAATGGTGTGTACCATTTAATTTTCCAACCAGAATTTCCGGGATTTCCGTGTAAATGGTAAGGACCCCAGCTGCACTTAAATACCTTGTGTCCGCACAGAATCCTTCGGCAAAACACTCGTTTTATTAAAATGGCTTTGTAATTGTTAATCGTTATTTGTAACGTTTTATATAAATGCATGAATTTTTATCATTTTTCTAATATTTTTAACGTAATATAATAGTTTATAAATATAGCTTGTAATTATTGTAAGATGTTCTGTAAGTAGGGCATCCCTTGATAACAGTTATGTCATATGACTGAAGGCTTTACCCTGCAAATAAATAAAGGTTTACTACTATTACTACTACTACTACTACTTGATTTCTCAATGTCTTTTTTTATGATTACACTGCTCATACATGGAATGATTTTAGACCATTGATAATACGACACTGAGGCACTGTTTACACGGACGCGGTTTCATTTGTAACCGCATCGGTTTCGATGCGGTTACGCCTTTCGTTTACACGGCGCCGGTCGAGTTCGTTATCAGAACCGGGTCGTTTTGAAAACGTTTTCAAAAGTGGAGCGTTTTCAAAACGATACGGTTTCATTGGTCGTGTAAACGGCGAAACCGCATCGATTTGAAACGGTTACTTATTTTTGTGCGAAATTGGCTGGTTCGCGAAGGGTAAATATGGTGAACCTCGCACGGAGTGCAGCACTTTTTGCACGATCACAATCTAAGTTCGCTTTTTCAGCTTTCATACATTTTACTCTCTATAAACCGAGAGGCATATCGTAATAACAGGCAGAGATGTCTTGAAATGTTGACTTTTTCGTCGATACGCTCCAAAGTAACGAAGAGAAAAGCAAAACGACGATTCTGGGTTCGGCCTGGGAGAACTCGTGTTTGATGGGACAACTTTTTGGTCGGTGTTATGCTTCCAGAAGAACGTCTGAGTACGAGATCGCCATGACGTAAGCGGTTGGATAGGTTCCGTGTAAACACTTCGAAACCGTGTCGTTTTTGATGCGGTTTCGAGGTCATGAAACCGTGTCGATTGGAAACCGCGTCCGTGTAAACGATGCCTGAATTTGGAAACGAGTCGAATTCTTTTTTATTCTGATATTTTTCATCAGTGAAGTCCATCAGGTAACGCCGAGTATAACGGAGAAATCAACTCACCTTTGGCTCCATAAACTTCAACTCTGAGGCAGTTCCAATTATACTGATCAACTGGATTAAAACGAATGAACCTTGCAGAGACTGGCTTCCAAAGCATGTGATAGTCTATGATGTCACTACCGCCTACTCTGTGAAACACCTTTTGGAACGAGAAGGAGAAACAGTATTGATTCTGATAAGCTTTTATTTTATAAAGATAGAAACATTGATTGTAATTTAAGGAACGACACCCAGGGTGTTGCCTCCAATTTTCTATAGAACTAATGGATTTAAATATAGCTTTTTAAATCGTGTCATTATTGAGTGGAACAGGTTAAGCAGCTTTCAAAAAGCTTTAACTTTTCTTGAGATAATTGATTTTTTTATTTATTTAAACATATTTACTGACAAAGTTGGCCCTAAGAGTTACAGTGCTCATCGAGAGGACTCACTTCGAAAATGAAACTTAACCAACAATCAGGTTTTTCCATACTATTACGGGTATTTTAGTACCATGCACATGCAAGTATATTTAGATGATTTTAAACTATAGTTTAGGGTTCTTATATGTGTATATATCATATTATTAATTTTTATATAATAACAAAATCAATGCGCGCGCTCTGATTGGTCAATCAGCTATGGTTTATTGTTCCAGTAAACTCATGGAAATTTCGCGCGTCTTCTGAATTATTATATAAAAGCAATATACCACAAGTTTCTATGGTTCATAGGCATGATAAACTACTTGGGATGTTGGAAGAATACTCGAAGAATCCGTAAATCACTCGCCTGCGGCTCACGAGTGATTTACGAATTCTTCGAGTGTTTTTCCAAGATCGCGCGTGGTTTTTCAGCCTATAAACCTTAGAAACTTGTGGTATATTGTTTAAATCTACTTAGCGTTCTTAGTTTGATTATGGGAGCACCCCTTGTATGGTGCTTTGGCGCTTTTGATGGATGCCTCCATCTCCGTAATTTCTCTCTTTGTAAATTTAGGTTTGTGGAGAAAATTGTATGATTATCGTTATACCCTGGCAACAGACATTTTCATCATCAACATTTTGTTTCACTAATTTTCGACTTGAAATTTGAAGAACATAAACTTTAACTTACCACATCAGCACCTTTGACATCTTTGAAAGTTGTCCATACTTTTCTGTTCTGTGAGTAAAGCAGCTTAAAGTCTGTCGCCCATTCATCGCCATTCCACTTTCCCTGAGTGGCAACACCGCACACGGGAAATGTTTTCCCAAGGTCAACCTGCAGCCAATCACTCAGCTTGCCACTATCTCTTGCACACCAGCAGCCTTTGCCTCTGGTTCCATTTAGCCGACCATAAGAAGGCAGATAAAGATTGCTGTAATAATTAGAGGCTGCCATTTGATTATCAGGGATAAATACTTGGATCGGCGACTCCCACTGGGTTGTTGAAGCACTGTTCTAAATAAAATACGTAAGTGTTTTCATCAGCATTTAATTGAAAATTTAAGCGTAAATGTGCACTCTGAAGCTGGGAACTTTGCAGGGAAAGCCTTGAGCTTGTTACTCCAAGCTTACTGTTACTGTGGCCAGGTTGCTAACGAGTGTTTACAGTACAAACTTGCCGGTGTGTGTTACAGAAATGAAATGTTAACTGAAAAAAGTCGTTTTGTTTTGCTCCTCAGAGTTAAACAAGGTTTTGTTACTGAAAGGTTTCGACGTTATCACAACTCCTTTCCAGTCACAAAAGTGTTGGCCACGTGACCATTCTAGACGTCGTAAAGGGATGGTACATGTAGTTGAGGTCTCAATGGGGTTAGCCGTTAGCCGTAAAACGTCCAAAAATCTAGCCGTTAGGCGTAAAAATTGGGAAAAATTAACCGTTAGCCGTAAAAAATATTAACCGTAAAAAATTGTGGCCATAAAAATAAAAGTCTAAGGTCTCGTGTGAAGACTTTATGAGTCTTGAATTTTCTGATTTTACGAGTCTTTATAGCGTAAAGCCGATGCTCTCACTATTCAGCAAGCCGGCAGTGTGGAATTTGTCTGTCGAACGCCAAACGGTGTCGGTAGCACGAGTTGACGTTTTGACAGCTCTTACTATTTTTAGACCCTCTCCAGTTTCTTTATTCATGATTTGACGACTTTGCGATGTCGATGCGATGGCCGTAGTCAAAGCTGTTATTAGTTTTTATCGCACTGGTGAAGAAAAACCCATTGAAAGATACAAGGCGAGGATAAAAATTGAGGAACAACACAGATCGTTTCTTTCATTTAGAAAATAGGTCATAGATTTTCCTGGACTAAACGACAAAGCCAAGAAGTTCGGGTTAGGGTCGTTTGACCTGAAATTTGCCCGCCTCTCAAAATTTGGTGACAAAACAGAAGATCTCGACATATCGACCCAGCAGCAGCTGGAGCAGTGGAATTGCCCGTCTTGCTTGCTTCAGATGGGGAGCTAAACGGTAAGTAGTTTCATTAAATTAACGATAAAATAGGCTGCATGTGTGTTTTCATTTGCTATATCGACGCAGCAGGCTAGCAGGATTGGCAGGTTTGGCACTTGGTCGAAGTGGTCGTACTTTCGCATTCGTCAAGCAAAACCACTGGACTCTGGAATTTTGTAATTTCTGTCAATATTAAAGCCAACTGCTTAGTAGTTCGACGGCGTTCTCATAGATACGTTCGCCGGTTCATGAGCCGTTAAATGTACATTCATTGTAACTGTAAAATACCAATCTAATATCACAAAAAGAGCTCTTCCTCCGGCAGTGTATGCAAAGGCAAATCCTAACGCTGTTGCAAGAGTGCATTTTCCAGCCGACCAAGTTAACCCGACGCACACTGCCTCCTTAGAAAACCTCTCAGTTGCTGACGAAGGGTGCGCAATAAGTTTCGTAAGTGATACCATTGTTCCGCAACTCACGCTCGCGTCCGAGGCTGATTTCAACCAGGTAGAGGAGTACGAAAGCGATTCCGATCATAGTGATGTTGATTCAGCAGATTTTGACTCATAACAAGGTCTGGAAGACAAGTCAAAGCGTGGATACGGTTTGATGTTTAGGCGGCCACAAAACGATAAGCCACGTCATTAAGGTGAACTGCTACCCATGCAGCATGGATGTTATTTCAAATGTTTCATTGGGCACATTTATCATTAAGCTTTGAAAAATACGAGCAAATATACTTTCTTGTTTTATTTGTATGTTTTCGTCAAAGTACCGCAGTGTACATGAAGGAATGAAGATATAGACCAGATATAGTTTACCGTGGTAGTATATTACCACAGTTTTCTACCCCAGAATATTCCTGAGACTTTACAACAATGAAAACTAATTTTTAACTTTTTCAAACAATGGTAATTGATTTTTAAAAGATCCGTTAACCGTAACGGAAAAAAATTAACCGTTAGCCGTAAAAAAGCCAAAATATTCACCGTTAGCCGTAAAAGACACTACCCCATTGAGACCCTCGTAGTTCCAGGCCTCCGCCCCGGTTTAATATGTTTTCCTCCGTATCCATGGTAACCAGTACTTCATCTTCCTTTCCCTTAATATGACGTCCAAGAAATTTACAGTGCTGTAAAGGTCTCTGACATCATATCATACCAAGGTAAGTCAGATAAGGTAATTAATGCACACAAATTGTTACCTGAAAGACACACAGACAGTACTAAAGGATATAGCACTGCGCCGGACGGAGAGTAAACTGATTTCGCAACTTTTATGTGCACATTCCATCGTTAACTGATAATGCGGTGCTAATTACTCGAAATATTGGAAGCGCTTCAAGGCTAACATTAATTTATGCATATGATATGTCGTGATCCGGAATGCACTTGGAACCTTGTTACGGTCCCCACCCTAGTCAGCTTCGGGTTTATCCTCACCATCGCCACCTGACATAAGTCGGTTGAAGAATGGTTCTTCCCTGTCTCTGCTTCGTCTTGCATCTTTTTCATCGTTCCATATCGTCGTCATTTCATCGTCGTTTTGACCTTCCCAATCCAGTTCTTTGTTATCATCTGTATCCAGAGTGCTGATGATCTCGGGTCCATCATCATCCACATCTTCATTACCGTCGTATTCACTGTATTCATCTGTTTTGCCGTCTTCTTCCTCACAGCCCTCACCATTTCTCGCGCACATGGATCGTAAGGAGTCGCTATCGTCCTCTAAAGCCGTTGACAGGGCATGGAGGTACCAACCAAACACTGCACAAATTACCACAAAATGCTTAAGCATCTTGAAAATTTACTTTCCTTGGTGTTTCTCTTAGAATAACAACTGAACCTCTGTAGTAAACACTAGAAATGTTCCCTATCCATCTGCGACGTTTTGACTTTTAATTTAAACCAATCAACTTGAAGTAACTCCATTAAAAGGGCATAGGGTCAACACCGATTTCGTATGAAGATTAGTCAGTTTTTGTTCATCTGTACTGATAGTATCTATGTCCTAAGTGCTATCACCACAACTGGATTTTCAAGTGACCTATTTCATTATTTCCTTCTTGTACCTTGTATTAGCATGGAAATCAGAAGCATGAATATCATCGTCGATGAAATCAGTGGATTCGTTGATGGTACTTGTAGCCAGTCCTTGCTCAATACTGTATTATAATTTGTATTCCATACTGATATGGTGTGTGCAGAAGTGGTGTTATAAAGCTTTCGTGCAGTATTTCACTGTTGTTAATGCTTTGTATAAGATAAATAATAATAATAATAATAATAATAATAATAATATCATCATGATGAAAGTCTTCAATATTCGTAATGAAACAGTCTCAAGATCTGTGGGACTTTTATAAGTATGCATAGCAAGTATTCACGTTAACTAAATTAAATTAATTAAATTTAAAACGTCCCGGTTTGACTGCAGGCAGGATTAAATCAATTACTAATTTTCGTACCAAAAACCTTAAGAGATCAAGTTGCCTTTTCAGTGAAAATTGCCAATAAAAATTCTTAGACTTCGAACTCCTTCAACCGCTTGAAACAGTGGAATCCTTTTATCTAAAAGCAGTACTTATCTGTTTAAAGGCCAACATTAGCGGCTGCGTTTGGAAGTTATTTCTATAACTATCCATAAATTGTCCTTTTATGACCTAATAGATTCTGCATATCCATTTCCCAGAAAATCACCGGCTATGAATTCCGCTAAGAAAAACCGTAGTTAAATGTTTTACAACCACTTTGAATAACTGAAGCTGATGTGCTAAGGATGCGTGGATCTCTGCACATACGGAGAATCATTTTTGAAGACCAATACTGGTTTCCGTTGATAAATAATCACACATCTCAAATACATTTTACGGAACAAGCAGCATTTCAATAACACTGATCTTCACTGAATGAGAACGTTTTCATCTGGTTAACAAGAATTTCAGTAGATAAACCGGTCGCACTTATGTATTTTCTCTACCAATCAGCTCTCTGTGCAGCGCGTTTTCATGTTTTACGCAAGAAAATGTGTAAATGATCAGTGACGGATTTAGGGGAGGGGACGGAGGGGGCCGCAGCACCCCCCCCCCCCCCTTTTTCATGTAGTTTTTAAAAAAGCTTCTGTAACCAACCGACTTTTAAGAGGCATTGTGCATCAGGCGGTTTTATATATTTCTTCGGCCCCCTCTTTCTGGATTTTGTAGATTCGCCCCTGATGTTTACAGTTATTCCCTTGTCCTCCCCTTTCTGTTTTATTAGGGAGCTTTAGCAACGACGACGGCGACGGCAATGAAAACGTCACTTCCAAATATAACTTCTCGTTTTTGCAACGCTTTCGCTATTATACCAATTTGTTTAACTTGGAAAATACTGGCGAACTATTCAGGGACTAAATTGTTATGAACGGCGTTAAAGTAAGGAAAAAGAAAGAGAACTTTACAGTCACACGCTCCCGTTCTCGAGAAAACCTAAAATTTGGTCATTTCACGTTGTTGTTTTGCAGAGGACGGGAAAGAAATGTACCAAAATGTAAAACGCACGTGCTGAGCCATTGTTTGTGCTCATTAAACCTATTGTTTTGTGGCGTTCTCGTTGCCGTTGCCGTCGTCGTTGCTAAAGCTCCCTAATTATGACCCGTAGGGCCTTTTGTTCGAAACTTAATTAGCATTATGTGATGTGATGTGATAGGTTTGCTCCTTTGCAAAGTTTAGAATTAATATTCAGGCCTATTAATTATATAAACTACGAATGGATTGCCGATGACATTTGGAACGTGATCTTTACTTCTATTAATTTTGAAAATTAATTCATGTTCTGAATTCCTCCAAAGAATCACGAAGTGCGGTGTGTAATTGTTAAGAAAATATTGACTCTTGGAAACAGCCACGTAACAGAGTATAGATAAAATATTTTTTCCGAAGAGTTTCCATAAGGTTCATGCTGAAATGCATGTATTTATCCACGCCTTTTATTTCACGACATGTAAGGACAAATTCAAGCTTTCTCCGCAATTTTAGGAGTGTCGAAACAAATGAATGTTTTGACAAATCAATGAAACTGAAACAAAGTCTTTGTGTCCATTGAAAACAAAACTGCTTGAAAAAAGACCCAGGTACCGATATAAAAAAAGCACTTTATTGCAATATTGGGTTTGAAGGGGACATCTGGTGACGCGTGGATTGATGCACGTTATAATGAAAATATCCAGTCTGCGCCTATTGATTATAATCATCAAAAATTTGCCAACGCATTTAACGACTAAAACAACTTAAATTTCTTGAACAACCAAATGAGAAAAACATCACAATATAAAAACATCCTGGGAAACAATGATTATATATAAGCGAGGATAAGATGTCTTTAGGGAGGGAGGGGTGGGGGGAATGGAAAAGAGGGTGTGGTAGAAAGAGGCCTGAAATTAGGTGCTAAACCATAGAGTATGAACTTTTGGGTGTTGTAGACGATAACAACTCTAGCCATCAATGCTGGCTTGGATCGGAGAAAGAGCAAAAAGAGGGACAAAGTGGCAAACAAAGACTGAACTGTTCCATTACAAAAACAGGGACAACTCCACTTCAAATCGTCCCCCAATATTATTGGCTAAACTCAGACAGAGAGCAAATATTGCTTTCGTTCTTAAAAGGGATGTACCACCCAACACTACTTCATTTTACAAGGAAACCAGTGTGACTCACACATCAGCAAGATGAAGGATCTTCTATTGATTTTTGCAGTGTTCCTTGGCTGCTGCCGCCAGCACGGGCTGTCCGCCCCTTTGGAGGAATATGTTACTTCTACACGATCCACGTGCGCGTGGAATGGTGAAGGTTGTGGAGAAAACGATGAAACAGACGAATACAGTGGGTACGACGATGGTAAAGGCGTGGATGATGGAATCCGACAAATCGCAACTGAACGAAAACTCGATTCTGCTTATTGGGAACAACAATCAGATGAAACGAGGGAAATCTGGCACTCTGAAAGCACAGCGGTGTCAAAAAGATATTTAGATGGAAGGCCTGAAGATGGGAGCAATGGCGGTAAGAAGTGATCATTTGAATTGATCTTGATTTGAAGATTTGTTGTAATAGAAAAAAATAACTTAATAGAGAGGAAGTCACGTGACCTTTCAGTCGTATAGGTTCTATTTGATAATAAATAATAATAAATAAACTTGTTACTTATATAGCGCAAAACATCATTAAAAATGTATGATCTAATGCGCTTCACAATTATTACAATCGATGGAATGAGAATGGAGCATGTTGTGAGTGCTATCAGTGTACGAATGAATGCCAACAATGTAACAACCGTTATCGAACATAAAGTGCCACCGTTATGTTTGACAATGGCGAATGGCAAGCCATAGTCTATACATAGTTGCGGATATGTTCTCCCCTATAGAGAGTGTTCGCTCACGTGATCAGCAGCCATGTTAGTTCACTGAAACAAAAGAAAATATTTGCAAAAAAATGAAGTTCAATTCCATAAAGAATCTTTTCTCCTCTAACATGGCCACAGTGACGTGAAGCGAACACACGCTATAGTCTTCCTCGATTAGCAATTAAACTTATCGTATTATTATTATTATTATTATTATTATTATTATTAAATTTTTTTTTTCAATTCAACCTCATGTCGAAGACAGCCTGTCCAAAAGACTGGGTTTATTTGCAAGATTTTTGTTACAAGTTTCCAACCTGCTCCCTCAGCTAGGACTCAGCAAAATCTGCCTGTGAAGCACTGGGATCTACACTTGTTGTCATTAACTCAGAAGCTGAACAACAAGCATTGACAGCAAGAGTAGACTATTGAGTGTGGATCGGTTTGACCCAAAAACAAGAATAGCTTTTTGTGGGTAGACGGATCACAACCTAATTACACTCACTGGGGCAATGGAGAGCCTAACAACATTCAAGAGAGTTGTGTGGAAATGGTTCCAAATAATGGATTATGGAACGACATGGCATGTAGCCTGGACTATCTCCGCCGTTTCATTTGCGAACTATCAAGTGGTAAGTGAGCCTGTGTTCTACTTTTGAATATTTCTTCTTCATTGCATTATTCGTCTCAGCTGGCCCTCACCGATCGACACATCAGCTTACTTTTGTAATACTGTTAGTTCTCGCAATTATTTGCTGTTTGTTAAATAAGCTCGGCAAACAAACTGAATTGTCCAATCTTCATAAATGATTTAAACGGTAGGTAATTTCTGTCAAAGAGCTTTCGGGTCATAGTTGCTCACGCATTCATATTTAATTCTCAATTTGAGGAATTATGTATTAGTTCTGATTAGCGAATCGATGCCAGATTTCCAAGTGAAATTATCGCCAACTGTTTATTATATAAGATCGCTTCAATCTTTCAGCCGTTTAATTCTTTATCAATCAAGAATATGAAACGGCTGTTACGTTTGGAATCAACACCTGACCAATTTGACTCGTTTAGACGAAAAGTTACAATTAATTAAAACGAAATAATAAATGTCACATGTCATACCCACCCTAAAAGCGCCCATTTTATTGAATTACCAAATTGTCGTGAGGTTTTGTTTTGTTTTGTTTTTCTGATGTGGTTTTATTTCCCTTCAGACATCAACGAGTGTGATAACAACCGGTGTCAAAACGGAGCAACATGTGTCAACACAATCAGGGGATATAACTGCACATGCGCACAAGGTTTTGAGGGACAAGTTTGCGATCAAGGTAAAATAAATCAGCTTTGCCTGTGTTTGGTAAACTCCATAAGGAAACACTTTCCGTTATAAACAGTCATCTTCAGAATACAAAGCAGAATCGACAAACAAAGCAGCAACATCAATCATGTAGAGTACATTCCACGTGCTTTCCAGTGGTGCTGTCATGAAAATATCTCCAGGGACAGGACTAAGAATGTAGCATCTCTTACATTTCTTTTGCAGATATCAACGAATGTGATAACAACCCGTGCCAGAATGAAGCAACGTGTGTTAACAAAATCGGGGCGGGGAATACAGCTGCACATGCGCACAAGGTTTCGAAGGAAGAAATTGTGATTATGGTAAGATAACTTTATCACTAGCCTATTGAAAATACTTTGAAGCAGTCGAACCTCCCGTAAGCGGACACCCTCGGGACCAAGGGTAAGTGTCCGCTTACAGGAGATGTCCGCCTACGGGAGGTTAAAACACCAGAAAAAGTCTTTTGAAGCTTTTAAGACCACTTGTAATTGTATTATCCATTACAGGGGGGTCTGATGTTTCTTTTTTTATTACACATACAAACTTAACACCAATTTAAATACTACGGTTCAATATTAAAAGAATTCCCACTGAATATACAGTTTATGTAGATGTAAGCAGTAACATACTCGAATATGTTTCCAGACGACAGATTCGTGAGTCCTTACATGAAGGGTGATTTCCCTGTTGATGTGGTGCTGCGCAAGCGTCTGTTCTTTCAAGTACCAGTGGCGTCGGATGACAAGCAGCTGTCAATCAGAGCAGACCGTTGCTATGCCACCCCCACTCAGGATAAGACGAATCTCGTGAAATATGAATTCATCAAGAAAGGGTATGTATTGCGGGAGCAGTGGTGAGAGCGCTCGTCTTCCACCAATGTGTCCGGGTTTTGATTCCCGGACTCGGCGTCATATGTGGGCTGAGTTTTTTGGTTCTCTACTCTGCTCCGAGAGGTTTTTTCCAGGTACTCCAGTTTTCCTCTTTCCCCCAAAACCAACATTTGGTTTAATTTGAGATTGGTAATTAGATTGCTGGATACCAGCTGATACCAGCTGATTATATGGTCCGCTGATTGGTCTTTCCAAGATAAATAAAGTTTATTATTATTATTATTATATTATCATCATCATCATCGTCATCATCATCATTATTATTATTATTACTATTATTATTATTATTATTATTATTATTATTATCTATTACCAACCTTGTCACCAGGAGTAATCACCGGTTTAGTAGTTATCTTTAATGGAGAAAACCGGGGCTGTAAAATTTTCCAAATTGGAGGAGAGAACGAAAAGGTATTGGGAGCCCGCCGCTCGCCTGTCGCTGGATCCAGTGTGTGCTTCAGAAGTTAAGAGAAGAAAGAGAGACTGCTTGCAATCTAATTAAAAACATGACTGGCATCTCAATAGCTGAATTTTTACATAAGATCTACCTGGAATATCAAAGCTTTTTTCACTTCCAAACGTATTTTAAGTGGATTTCACCCAGCATTGAATTAATAATTTCTTCTTCTTTAGTTTCCCTACTGACAGAACGGTCAACTATCACACCACACCATCGGTCAGCGCACAGCGGTTTAGCTTGGAAGCCTTCATGTTCACCGCTGATCAACCGTTCGTTATTGTGCATTGTCACGTGATTATTTGCAATGCAACAGATCTAGGTTCACTGTGCGTTAGGAAGTGTTCATCAGGTGGCCGTAGAAGACATGAAGCAATTGGTCACATGACAGCTGACGACTATTTGCTCTCCCAGGGAGCACTGTGCTTGGTAGGTGAGAGAGGACGTGAAAATGACGTCATTAGTTTGGAAAAGGGTGGTACGTGACACAGTAAGAACGTCCTTAGTCAGCCAATCAGATTACGAGTTTGCCTAGTAAGCTGTCACTGCCTTTTTTGGGTGTTGTAGAGTCGTCGAAACTGTAATAATAAATCCGCAGTTATAGAATCGAGATTCTTACATTTTATATTTATAATACGAGTGATATCCATTCTGAACTTAGACAACATGAGGTAATAGTGGTCTACTGGTGCATGAGCAGTCAACATTTCACATTCAAAATTGCGGAATTGAAAGAGACCGAGAGACCCTTTCTCGTTTTTTTCTCCTTTAGGTTCCAGTCCTACAGCCGCCATGGCTCTGCTTCTGATGTGCGCCGCCTGTTTGGCTGGTGCCGCGCTGATGCGACAAGCCTGCTGGGTATACTGCGCTTGTTCTTGGTGATCAGAAGTGAAAGAAACTTCAGAAATCAAGTTAAAGAAATCCCAACTAACAAAGGTGTTATGACCTTAAGTAGCCAAAATATGGGTAAATATCTAAAACCTCACAGCAAATTAAAAAAAAATTAATCATTTTTTCACCGGATTCACTTACGTTATAAGTTATGAAGCAACACTGGAGCAAGTGGTATTGCATTTTCAGTTTGCGCGCTTTAAAATTCAAAGAGATTAAACTAAATTATGCATTAGAATCATCAAAATTAATCAAGAACCAAGAACACATTTTGTATGGGTTATTTCACAAAATAAATTGATTACGATCTTGGTTACGGCCAGTCTATGATGATGAATACGGACTTTTCTTTACCTAAAAAAGGTTAGCTTATAACAGATTGTTAAAAAAAATCGCGAGTAGTGAAGATAAAGAAAGTAAAACGTTTGATCGATATTTTTAAGGGGATGGGAGGAGAGAAGGATGTGCCTGTATGATGCCATATTTCACACCATAAAAGCCGCCCAAACTTTACGTTGGATAAATTCCTTGATATTGACACTACTATCAGTATGTGTGAATGTGTCAGCATGGTATGTTCTGCTTTTTAACAAATGCATTCAGGAATCCCTGTAACTGCTAAACCATCAAATGGCTGACAATAGGCCGTGTCTGCTGTGAGTGCTTGGCGACCTGGCTTTTAAGGAGAGGTAAGGTAGTGATGGAGTCTTTTGATGAATCTTTATAACATAACTAAAGAAAAGCGCGCGCTCTGACTGGTCAATTAACCATTTACTATTTGTATATGGGTGAACGCTGCTGGTGATAGCTGACGTTTGCGCAAATGTTTGCAAACTAAAATTTCGCTTTCTTGGGCGACATTCTACAAAATTTGTATCGTTTTAATCGTCATAGTGTCTACCGAAGTATTAAGCCGTTGTAATTTCTGTGAATGAAGTTTCACGCGCTTGTTTTTCTTGGTCATGTAAGACTACATTAACATTTTAGTGCAATAAAATGGAACTTTGCTTTCTCTACGATGTTTATGATATGTTATAAAACAAATGGTAAACTTATCAGCGTGTACTATTGGGATATGGATGCACTTGGGAGGTATGCTAAGCACTCAAGAAGCTTAGCGACCCCCCGGTGTATCCATAACCCAATAGTACACGCCGATCCGTTTACCATTTGTTAATTTCTGATTTTCGTCTGCGCCAGCTAGCTCTTTTATTATTATTATCCCGGCTTTGCATATGAAATGCAAGAAGGTTTTTGTCAAACAAAGACACCTCCTTCCTTATTTTGTCTCAAAGATCAGGTCACAACTCACATAATTGCAAAATGCAAGACCTCTGTGCGCAAGCTTCGGATCACAGTGTACGTACAGCTGTTGTAAGGGGAGACTAATTGGCCTGGAAAACGCCTTCGTAGCCTGAACTATTTAAAATAAAGCTTACAAAATCAAGTAAAAAAAAAGGACACAAAGGCAACGCTCTAGATTAACGCTCTTCTAGGTTCACGTGACCCCTCAAAAAGTCATTGAAATATTTCATTTCATTTCCTCAGCTCATAGTCGAGGTTTGACCATGTATTTTCCAGCGTAAAATAAAACTATACACTGTTAGCTGAGAAATTTCGTTCTTTTAGCAGATAGTTGAAAAAGAAAGAAAAAAACTGATACTCGCGAATTGTCGATAGCCAAACAGTTGGCGATAATTTTTTCGGATGGGTGAGCCGAATGGTCAAAAGTATTTTATAAATAAGATTCTAAAATCCTTATACAGATCCTGGAAACTAACGCTAGCTATGGCCGATTATAACTGATTCGTTCATGAATATTTTATCAAGAGTTCAGTCTTCAACTTCTTCCACAAGTGCGGAATACTCGTACACCTCCTTCTTTCTCTGCCACGCCATGTAAGATATACCAGCGATACACAATACTATAAGAGCTGCCAGCACGGCATTAATGGGTATGATTGGACCTGAAAAAAACAAAAGAAAGATGAGCGTTTGACTGGCAATTGAAGAATTTAAGACATCCTCAATTCGATGAACATTTTCTAGAAATGTCTCCAAATTTTTCCTAATCTGATAGGATTTCATGACATTACACTTCATTGACTTGACTGTGTATTTTGTATAATAAGTTAGCTCTAGTTATATAGGCAATGTTATTCAATGTCGATATCCGATCCACCATTAATGATATTCTGACCGCTCGCTCTGATTGGCTCTTGACTGTACGCTATCAGCCAGTATCCTCTTAAGACAAGCTGTCAAAGAAAATAGTCTCAATTCCTTGATTAGTTTTCGAATAAGCTTTCCTACCATCGAGAAGCTATGATAATAAACTCCTTCTTGGTCTGACAATAGGTGATACCTATCTTGTTGCTACTTTTTGTAATGCCTTCCATTGAATGGTACCCTATATCATGCATTCATAGAATTATTGGATCCCACATGAGAACTCGGCGGCGCCTAAAGCATCAGAAATAAATTTCATAGAAGTTGTTTTCGTCCAAAAGAGGAAAATGCTGCTGTGGCTTTGAGGGAAAGTGGTTTGTATTTCACCTGTGCTTTTGATAGGACCTCTCTTCCTTTGTCTGCGAACTTCTTCTTTCTCCAAAGACAGAGGACCTTGCGCAAGAGGATATACGTCATCAAGGTTCTCAGCTGTTAATCTCACGTCACGTTTACGTCGATCATCGCATATTCGCACACATTTGGAATTTGGATCCGAGTGATTGCAAATTCTTACGTGACAGTGAACGAAAACAAACGCGTGGTCGCCAATAAACGCGAAACTTTCCAGACTGAATCTTTCGGACCTCTCATTGGATGGATGATATGTGAGTGTGTCGTCCACTTTGCATCTGTAAAGAGAAGAGCAAAATCTGTCAGAAAATAACTTTCATATAGCTAGGCGGTTCCAAAATGGTTGAAAGGTGTATTTTTTAACTTTACTTTGAGGATAAGTAGGTTTTGACAAGTTTCTCTTTACGAACCAAGACTGTTTTCTCCAACCTCCCGTTAATCGGCGAAAACTTTCTATTGAATATTACTGCACTGGGCCTGAGGCCGGAATCTCGTGCAAAATATGCGCTTCAATTAAACTATTGTTTCCTGTTAGCTCGTTATCATATATCAGTGGCAAGCCAAATTGGACGAAACGTCACCAAATTTAGCCTCTTTTTTACGTCTTGTCAAATCTACAATAGAGACAAAAGCGGGAGACACCCCAAAATGGACTCCTTATGCTGACTGCCTTTAATTTGTCTTTTTTTTTTTGTCCTTTTCCCCTGACGGACAATCGATTGGAAAATATACGAACAATTTTGTAATTATCCAAAAATTCGATAATTATATTACTAAATTGCACTCTTCAATTTTTTTTTCGTGTAACGTGCTCTTGTAATTGTTTTGTACATGTATTTTTTTGTTACATTGCTGTTACATTAAAAGTTCCTCTCATTTAAAAAAAGACTGTTTTCTCAAAACTGCCGCCCAAGGTTTTTAACTTGTTTTCGGAGAATTTGTTTATGCTTCAAAAAACAAACAACTAATGAATTACGTAAAAAATGGTCAAGGAAAGCTTGCCCACTTTTAATTACCCCTATTTCGGGGTGTAGATGAGGATTGCTGTTTTCAGTTGTACAGAATTAATATTACATAATGAGCAACACTGGTAACTTGGACGTTTAAGAGAGCATTGGAGAAACCCTGGCAATTACCGCTGGAGCCACACCCTGAGGATTCTGTCTTCACATCAGATAGTCATCAATGTTTACCATTTATTTCCCTGGTAATTTTGTTTTTTGATCCCTGAAGAGGATTAGTTTTTAGCCTAACCAAAGTATCGGGCCAAACTAAAGAGCCCACTTGACCAAACACTTGCCACGAAGGCTGGCTTATCATACTTAAGTTTAAGCTAAGTACGATGTCGCATTAGTTAAAGTTTTTGAATTACTCCTCAGATCCTCAAAAGCAATCATCGCTCTATTTCTCATAAATGTATCTTTTTGTGCAAAAATTAATCATATGGGGTTGTTTCCTACCCATCTTGAATGATCCAGTACTTTGGGTCACTGTTACTTTTTGGAGACGGTGTGGCATAACAGTCCTTTGCAAGAATGGTAAGCCTGTGGTCAATAGTTTCAACCGACGCTTCGAAATAGATTCTTTCACGCAACTTCTTCATAACTGGAAAGTCTCTTTGAGTATACGGACCCACGAATCTGTTGAATGAGAGAAGTCACCACTGGAAATTTGCAGTCATTTGCAGACGACATTTTAAACTACAACAGCAACAACGGTAACAAACAACGCTTACAAACCCACAACGATACGTATACGAAGGTATAACGAAAATACGGGGCTAATCTAATTCAGCGCGCTGCATTTAGAGTATGTCAATTAGAATAAAACAACCAAAGTATCTGTGCACTGTTGAGCTTCATTTTATAGCCGAATGATATAAAGAGTCGCCCGCGCCAATTCTTGGCTTGCACGTCACGCAAGTATCACGGAAATAAAAAATGAAATCGCTTATCTTTCCATAAATTAAGTCAAGAACTGAGATAGCGTAGAACAGTAATAAATAAACAACGTATCAAAGTTTCAGGGTTGTGCGATATTCCGAACTCGAGTTATTCGGTAAAGGGTACTGGAGACGCCATGCTGGTGTTCCTCTGAGGAACCCCAACATGGCGGCCGAAAATCCATTGGAAACATCTGGAGCTCACTTTTGCTGTCGCAAAAGATTTTTTCTCTCTGCTAAACTTCAAAACATTCGCATAGACAGTTCTCTTAACATATTGGTTATTCAGAACTCGAAAACACAACGTAAATCGATATTTTCATGTACGTGATATGTTTCTCAGACGTAACCACGATGTCACGCATTTAAAAAAATATCTACATTCAAACTGCTCTATTTTCAAAACAAAGCATGCTACCCAGCTGAAAACATGCAAGCAGATATATCTTTAAAATGTCTTTAACCTGATGAAGGTAAATCCTCAAAATTTTTAATTTTAGTTTTTTCTGACGTCACGTGCAAGCCAAGAATAAATTAAACGTACAAACGCCGTCTGGCCAGGAAAGTTAGCAGACCCACGCTTTCGTAGCTTGTGAATGAAAAAGAAAGAGGCCTTCTAGTTCCATTCCCCTGGATGCAATACTACGCTCGCCAGCTTCAAGCCTGGTTTGCAAGCAAGATCTTTCCAACCGAGAGTCTCATATTGAAATTTAACCGTAGAGTATCCTGTGAGAGGCATGTCAAAAATACGGAAAAGCTCCGAACCTTATATCCGGGTACAAGTCTAGCCTCAAGGCAAACTTTCCATATCCTTTCTTAGAGAAGATCACTTTTCTGCTGGAAGGCTTCAGTCCTACTGCGCTGACAAGACCGTCGTTGTCATAGTAACAGTGAAATGGGATCTGAAAATCAGGGACATGGGAGACAAGGTCCTTTGCCATAGGGGGAACTGGTAAAGCTTCATTGCTGTATACTACAGAGGAAACTGCGTGTCTGCTTGTGGTCCCACATCCGGTCAGCGGTACGTTGAGTATAAAATGCGTGAGATTTTCAGAAGCCGTGCAATTTACATCCAGGGCCCTGATGTGCTGACGGTCTGCGCCACGGAGTACGGGTTTGGGAATAGTTATGACCATCTTGTTTTTTAAACAGGCAACGTTACATCTGTCACCTAGAACAGAAAAAAGCGTAAATAAAAGGGTAAATATGCACTATAAAGAGGCAAGACCAAGAAACAACTACTGAATGTCTTAATGTTTGAGTATTTGAGTATGTAAGCTCATTTATTCAGCAAACAATAAGCAGTGGCGTAAAACTAACTTCAAAAACTTTTTAAGGCCTTTCATCATTCTTCTTGTGTCAGTGCCCACGTAAAAACAAGCAAGTAAGGGAAAATGAATATTAACTGCTAATGGTATGAAAATAATAGCAAATAAGCAAATAAATACTAAGAAACATCATTTTACACAAGGGCTTAATTAAATTGAGTAGGACTTGTGTGATGTATTGCTCTCACACTAAATTCATCTTGCTTTGATGATTTTTCTTTGCTTGTAAAACATTTTCGGTCTGATATAAAGCCGCGGCTACACGAGCGATTTTTCACTCGCGCCGGTGATGCGATTTTTTCAATTTTGTCGCGTCACCAGCGCGCGATGAAAATCGCAAGTGTAGCCACCCTTGAACGTCGCAAGAAAAAAATCGCGAGAAATTGAATGAGTTTAATTTTCGCGATTCTTTTTCTGCGATTTTTGAGCTGTCGCATCACCTGTGCGAGGGTGGCTACACGGGTGATTTTCACTGCGCGCTGGTGACGCGACAATTTTAAAAAAAATCGCATCACCATCGCAAGCAAAAAATCGCTCGTGTAGCCGCGGCTTAATGTCAGACACATAGCTGTGCCAGATCCACCACACAGCCTTTCTATTGAAAGTTTAGTTCGTAACCTTCTAACACAAGCAGCATTCAATTGCAGCGTTGAGTTTGAAACCTGCTTAGCATCTTGTTGGTGGGTATTTTGCTTGTGAACTTGGCTTATAAGGATTAATTCGACAAAAAACGTGATAAAAAATTTTAATCGCATGAAATATCTAGGAAACTAACATCTGTCATCTTCATCAAATGCAGCAGTAGCATCATCATCTGCTGAAAATTAAGGTAAAACAAGATGAGGTCAGATTTGAAATCCGTGAAGGAAATCCAGGTAAAATAATTAAGTAGTGACTGCTGACTAAGTTTACGAAATGATTAAATTTATATTATGATAGATTTCTAGCAGAAAACTCTTTGAGAAAAGTAACCTTCGAAAGGTAAGTTTATACCTTTTCACTACAGCATGCATTAGTGCTCCTTTCAACTGAGTTCCGTACAACTGAAAGCAAACATTCACGTCCTCCTAAATCTCAACAAATTCAAATACTGTAAAGAACCAATAAGAAAGCGTAGCACACCATGATGTATTTGGTGTCTAGTGGTGGAAAATGCGTGCGGCAAGTCACGATTGGCATTGATTTTATTTCTCATTTGTAGAGCATAGTGGCGTGAGTTTTATGGTCCAATCAGTTGTCATAATATAGTAAAACAAAATCAAAGCAAATGCGAATAACCTTCGACAACCATTGAAAGCTACAGCCCTAAACCACGAGTTCATGACCTGGCCATAAAGCGAAATCTTATTGTTGACATTACAGCAGTAACTTTAATTCTTGACGATATGAGGGTTTTTAACTTGCATAACAGTCTCGGAAGCTCTCTGCTTATCGTTATGCAGTTTATATCCTCCACTAAACCACCAAAACTTTTACTGAAGTTACTTGTTTTCACTAAGCTAAGAGTTTTTATCCCCTAACTTGGTTCTCACTTAGCCATATGCATCTTGTGATCCGTTTGCTATTAATGTAATTGATTCTAGTTGTTTGCTAAGGCCACTTAATGTTTTTGCCACTGCTTGGCCCCCAAAAAGGCTTAGGCAGTGGATTCTTTTTCAGGGGCCAAGCAGTGATTTAAGCATTTTATTTAAACTGTCAGGCACCTAGCTACTGATGTCTACAGTAGTTACGAAACAAGGCTACTAGCATACTGGAATGTAATCACTAACCGAACCGTAATTGACATCGGCCGATCAATGAATCAGTGTCTCCGCTAGAAGTCAAGAATTTCTACAACAGAATAATCTCTTGCTTTCTCGAAATTCTTATGCACAATGGTAAAGAAAGTTTGAAATTCTTACCTACGACAAGAAAGTCTTTGGAGGTTCCGTCGCTCACTTCAGTTCCTGTCGCATGTTTCGTAGCTTCTTGAGGGGTGTCATAAGCCGCGATTTGATAACCGTCGTAAGTATGAAGAACATTTGAAAAATAAATAAGACTACTGTCCTTTGCGTTTTCATGTTGAAGCAGAACTTTTCACTTAAATGCCATTCGATGTGTGTTTGGAATTTCACATAAAGTGTCTCGTATTGTTTAATTTATGCGCCTATGAACAAAAAGAGAAAAGCGGAAAAAAAAAGCCAATTGTCTCTTTTCTGAATGTTAAGTCTTTTGCATAATCGAAACACGGAAAATTTTACTTAGTGAACCATGAAACTACGTTAGTTGAAAACAGTAATGCGACGTAAAATTCTATTTGGCTGAGCGTGACATATAGTGAAATATTTTTTTAAGTTGAAAGCTGATGTAAAGTCTGTTTAATTTCAACCGTATGTATGAAAACTTTTTTGCGTTTTTTTCACTCAACAACACTGAAAGTAATGCGTTCTCTAAAATTAGTTTTCAAAATCATCCTCTTTAAAAGTTGCTTCACTTTTGACAGGCCACACAATGTCCGTGATAAAAGAATCGCTTCCTTCTTCAATTCTAAACAGTCATAAATAAAAAGACCAAAATTGAAGGAATGGAAAGCTTTTTAGTCAATTACGACAACGTAGAGAAAAAAAACGTATTGTTTGAGGCGTATAGGTAACCTCAAGAAAACCTTTCCACTATTTTTACTAGGTTCTACAGGAGCCCCCTGAACATGTTCTGTAAGTATTGTTAACGTCTCATCATTTCATACCGAACAGGTTTTTACTTATTGCGCATGCGTGTTAAAAAAAAAAAACAGTACCCAAGGTAAGTCGCAAGTCTTAACATGATATTTAACAGGCTCAAGGACTTGCCAACGGGCCAGTAAAAAAATGTTTCTCATTAACAGGAAAAACATACACTGTTCATGAAAACGCCATTTATTTACGCAATACGAGAACATTTTGTTTTAAATCCTTACAAAAGTTACAACTGATCCCCCCACCCACCCCTCCTTGATCGGTATCGGCTACATTGTCAGTTGTTCGTTCTATCTGCTGTTACTGTGCCGCAAATCAATGCTGCTTAGTCAAAACTAATGAAAAAGGCGGAGTGAACGCCCTTTTCAAGACCTCGATTCCCTGTTATCCGTTACCAGCTGCAAATCTGAGAACTATTCAGACAAGTTGCTTGGAAAACGGTTTCATTCATTTCCTCTGCTGACTGGTGTGGTCTTTTTGATGTACTTGTTTGGTTGTATGAGCTATGGAATACGTTGGGCAAGTAGGATTGCTAGTAAATAAGACAAACCTGCAAAAAAAATTGTTAAAGGTATGAACAAATAAGCAACAACAGACGCACATTGTTACAGGGCTGCAGCAATTCTTGAGGGACCTAACTACGTCAAGATGCTTGTAATGTTAAACGGAGTCAGGCATCACCTCTCATTCCAGCAGAAGTCCTCGTCATCATCGGCTTCGCTTGTGTCGTGACTTTTTTCCTTAGCAAAACCACCAGTCGATACTACACCATATTTAGAATAATGACAGCTGAAATGTATTTTTACTTCTGGAGCGCGTGTGATTACAGCCGTCGGCTGTAAGACGTTTCGAACCATGTTACTGTACACCACACTTGTGTTACTGTGTTTGCTAAACGTGCCACAACCAATCAGGGTTGTTAATAGAACAAAGTGTGTGTTATTATCTGTTGGTTTACAGTTAGAGTCCAGGAGACCAAGGTCCTCTTGGTTGACACCAGCAAGCAAAGCCTTGGGAAGAGCGATTGACATTTGGTTTGGATGACATTTAACAACTGCACCGCAAGCTAGGAAAACAGACACACACAATCATCTTAAGATAATTTTCGGGAAGTTTTAACTGGCAGAAGATAACCCTGATAAAGGAAATGTTTGTTAATTGGTAACAAAAATTGTATTCCAATCCGTGAATAAAATGCTCTAGATATAATTTCATTCCAACGGGAAAAAACACGAATGTCACGCTCGATTAGATTGTTTTTACTAAATCCGCCATGTAGCTAGGGACAGATAAACTAAATCAGTCAACTGATCGGAAACTGAGTTTCCAGTTATATTCGGTCTAAATAAAGCCTGTTTCTAGAAGGTTTAGAAAACATTGTTGATGATCTAACCATACCTTTGGAGTTAAATTTTCCTTCACCCGTTCCTACTGTCGTTTGATCGTATTCAGATGCGTGAATTGAGCACTGATCCAACAAGTCTTCATCGTTATAGAGATTCAGTGAGGAATTTGCCACACTTACAATGACGACAACAAACATTGCCACATGCAAGTGAAATTTCACCATTATATATTAACGCTGATCCAAAACAGTGTAATTAGTTTTCTTGCAAGCGAAACCATTGATATCTGTTGTCGACCAACCATAAATTATGCACCGAAAATAAAACGCTTCAGTGACTTTTACAGTTTTGCATAATTAGCATAATTAGTGGTTGTCAACTCCATCAGGACGGTGAAAAAAAACTAAGAAGTACTTATTTTGGATGCTTAATCTTTGAAATAATTTGTTAGTAGTACGTGGCCATAATTTATTGTACACGAGACCTAAATTAACACAGAAAAATTATAGAGAGAGGTAGAAGGGGTGCTGGTAGAAGGGTGCAGGGTTAATAATAAATAATAATAATAATAATAATAATAATAATAAATACATTTGCAAAGCGCTAAAACTATAAATATTCTAAAGCGCTATTAACAATCATATCAATTAAAAACCAGAATGAAAATATGTCCAATCACAAATCTGTGAATTAAAAACGTCAACTGCCAAATGCTTTCCTCAAAAGGAAAGTCTTCAGCTGGCTTTTGAAAGTCTCTACTGAAGCCGCTCTGCGAATGTCAACGGGAAGTTCATTCCATGCCAGGGAGGGTTCTGCTTTGGCAAAGGCTCTATCACCGAGAGTTTTAAACATTTGACAGTCTAAATAACCTACGATCAGGGGTTCTCTGTTCCAAAAAAAAGAATGCCTGATCGCTGGATACACGGTCTGAAGTGCTAGCGACCTAATCAGCCTTCTCTCTTGCGGGGGAGAGGAAGCACGCTATTGCTCTCGCCGATTTGGAGTGGAGCGAGAAGACGCCCTCATTAGCATATTGCTGGTATTTCAAACTTTCCTTCATGAAGTAATTATCAAATTGCTACTGGCAAGATAATTAAACAAGCAACTACAACACAAATTGTCCCTTTTGTTCAAAGGTTCAAATAACAGGGACAACAGGTTGGTTGACAGGTTGGACTTTCTTTGTTGCACTGATGAACTTGTTAAGAAATGTTTTCTGAGGAAGTTGTAAAATGGAGATATTTGAAAAATTCCTCATTTGTTTTGTTTTGTTTTTATTTTACTTTTAGTTTGGTTGTTTTATTGTTGTTGTTGTTTGACTACAACTGAGCCAGCAGAGAAATCCAGTTTATCGACAAGAAAGTTGGCCCGCCTTTGCTTATCGCCTATGCCTTCTGTTTCATCATTCCTCTTCGAAATTAGCTCCGGCGCTTTTTCAAACATGCATTCGCTTTAAGTATTTATGCTTTTAGGGAAGGACTTCCAAGAGAACTAATAATTTATAGATCCTATTTCTGAGCAATGATCAAGATCGGGTATTTGTGCATACAGCGCGTGATCACGCTTGTCGAAATTGAACGTTGTACCTAAAGTAGGTATAAACAAACAGGAAAATTATCTTGGTCTTCTTTTAGCCCTAAACTTTTGTTTATTCTCAAAATTTCAGTTAGTCAAGCAAAAATATGTTCAGTAATAAGATTGCATTATGTCAATTTGTTAATAATAATAATAATAATAATAATAAAATAGTAATTGGACCGAGTGGAGTACAATTCAGGGAGTAATCGCGCGAGTAATTTCAAAATCAGACGAGCGCGAAGCGCGAGGCTGATTTGAAAATACGAGCGCGATTACTCCCTGAATTGTACGACACGAGGTCCAATTACTAATTAATCGTATCTATAACAAATTTCGAGGTCCAATTACTAATTATCGTATCAATAACAAATTTCGGAATTTAAAAATTTCTTTTGGGAAGGTCTTTTGAGCGAAAACGTCTGTAGCGCTTTCATGTTTTGAAAACTGCAGGAAACGTTTGCAAAGGAAGCCATTAAAGCGCGTGTAATTGACGTGAAAATCACGTGGGTATCCAATTACAGGTTGTCCAATTACAAAAGTTCAAATTGGATACCTGTAATTGGACACCCACGTGATCGCGCGTCGATTACGTGACAAATAGGCGCGCGGAGAACATCACGATCGAGAATTTTGTTATAGATACGATTATAATAATTATAACAAATTATATTAATGATAATAATTATTTTATAATAAGTTCTAAATAATCGCTAATATCTTTCTACAGATTGCCTAGGACTGGATGTGATTTTCCCGAATATAAATTTTGTTGTCTTTTTTTTGCCTTCACGTATAATTTTGATCACGTGACCAGTCACAACATCAAACTATGAAAAATTATAAATCATTGGTTTTACCGTTACAGGTGAATAAATCAGCGTTGTTAATGGCAATCAAACATACTTAACTTTCTGCGCTTGGAATGATTGTTCTCGAGTTTTAGTTTTTAAATTATGAACAGCCCAAGGCTGAATTCTTGGACTAAAAAATGACCTTGCTTCAAAACGTTTTTTTTTTTTTTTTAAGAACGATGGATGGTCATTCCAGACCCGAGCTACTGGAAAACATCACCATCTGCGTAAGAAAAGCGTTTTTGTTAGATGTTACATCACAAAATCGTCACCATTTCCCCAAATATGTGATGCTTTTTCAAAGAAATAGTCATGTGACATGTCACGTGATCCTATAGTGAGTGTTTTACTGGAAAATAACAACTCGTAAAAATTCATACGGACCGCTACATCCGGGACCCTAGTGGCGTAATTTCCATATCCTCACTTGTCATTTCCCGCTTTTCATGACGATCGTGGTTGTTATTACAAACAGTCAGTGAAAAATGGCGAGCGATATCAAATAGTATTTGTGAGGTTCTCTGAGGCCGACGTAAATCCTTCAACGGAAAAATGCTAATACGTAGAAGGAAACTTCATACACTTAAATTTATTCAAAGAGTTTCTTGAAAGTGAAGAAGAAAGGAGCGAAATTGAGCTGCAAGAATTTTCGCGATAAAGTTTTTCTTGGTGTCAGAAAGAAAAATGGAGGGGAATAGGAACAGGTGCAGGGAATAAAGTCTTTTTTTAAAGTGCAAGTAGAACAGTGAATGCTTTTTATTAATACGGATCAGAAAGAGTGAGTTTAAACAAAAACAGTTCAAAGCGGCAACTTATTATCAACTGAAAAAATGGCAAAGCCAGTCATCCTTCCTTTCATGGAACTGCTGCCGTTCTTTTTCAGAAATATTATGCCGTATTTGTTCTCCATTTAAGAGAAAACGTGAAAACAAAATTTGCGTGTGGCAAACTGTTGCGAAGTTTTCCTTGCGCCAACTAATTTGGATGATAATTTGAAATCAGTGGTTTTCTGATATAAAAGCACCTTTGTGCCTTGCAGCAAAAGTACTACAAGGTCAGAGGGAACTAATTACTGACACCATGTAAGCCATTAATGACTAAAAATTACAAAGACCAACGGACGGATATAGAGACTCTTTTTAAAAATTCGTGGTTGGGAGTCATTTGCCACTAAATGCAGGGCAGCGGAAAAATCAGGACGCAGCAAATAAGATGGTAACATTGACTAAAGATGTTTCTAAATTTTATTTTATTAAAACAAGAAGGTATACATAACATTGTCCCTTAAAGGCCATGTTACACGAGGCAATTTTTCTTGCAACTCGCAACGCAACAATGACGAATAAAAAACCTTTCAAGTTGCAGAGGGTATGTTACACTTTGGCAACTTTTTTCGCAACTTGCAACGCGCACAATAACAAACAAGATGGCGGACGCTATCTTGAAATCTCTCGCGAGCGAAAGATGAGCTCTGATTGGCCCATTCTGACAAAATTGTTGTTGCGAGTTGCAGAGGGGATGTCACACGCAAGCAACTTGTCTCGCAACGTTGCGAAAAGTAGAGGGTCGTTCTACTTTTCTCGCAACTCGCAACGCAACAATTGCAGTTGCAAAATGGGGTGTTACACGTGAATTTTTCTCGCAACTTGCAACGCAACGTTTATTGCGTTGCGAGTTGCAAGAAAAATTGCCTCGTGTAACATGGCCTTAAAGCCTTGTTACACGAGACAATTTTTCTTGCAACTTGCAACGCAACGATGACGAATAAAAAACTTTTCAAGTTGCAGAGGGGGTGTCACACGCAAGCAACTTGTCTCGCAACGTTGCGAAAGGTAGAGGGTCGTTCTACTTTTCTTGCAACCCGCAACGCAACAATTGCAGTTGCAAATATGGGTGTTACACGTGAATTTTTTCTTGCAACTTGCAACGCAACGTTTGTTGCGTTGCAAGTTGCAAGAAAAATTGCTTCGTGTAACATGGCCTTTAGACAACGTGTTGACTTGAGCTCGTGAACGAGTTTTTAAACAACGTCACAAAACTATTTAATGTAGTCGTATTGATAAACCAAAAGAGACAAACTATCACTGCGTTGAATTTAGATGACATCTAGGACCATTGTGCTTCAATGTTACGAAAAATTCGCCTTTCGCTGGAACCATTGTCACGTCCCAATGATACTATATTTCGCTACAGTTACCGTAAAAGCTCTATTAAGCCCCGGGGGAATTATTTAATTTCAGGCCTTATTAACGGGGGGCTTATTGGAGAGGAGGGCTTAATAGAGAGGGGGCGACTTGAACACGCCGTTTTTTGTGTTGAAAAGTTTCTGTACAAAACCTCAAACAACTGCAGTAAAACTTTGTTAATTAATACCGAGCAGGAAACGGTATTGTGTGTTTTTTTGTATATTTGTTTGAAAACAAACCAACTGGGCCGTTTAAACTGTATTTCGTAAGAGGAAATAATTACAAAATCTTGTGTCCCAAAGGAGTGGGGGCTTATTAGAAAGGGGCTTATTAGAGAGGGGGGGTTTCATAGAGCTTTTACGGTAGTCTTAGCTAAATTTTTCGAGCAAAATGAAACGGTAATTCGGACCTCCATGGAACTTTCTAAAACTAATTTGATAACCAAAAAGCGCGAAAAAGCAACACTGCTTGTCTGAGTAAAGCTACTTCAAAGCGGTTTGTACTGGCGTGCGGTTGGTCCTCGTTTCTTCTGGTATGCCATGTACGACATACCCACTACACACACACCAATAACCACGGCCAATGCCACGACAATAGGCATCTGGACACCTGGAAAAATAAAAATAAAAAAGGTTTCCTTTGGTTACTTTTTATGATACTATGCCTGACTAAGGTGAATCGTTTCTGTTGAATAACAAGACAGTGGTCATTCGACCATTCCTTTTTTCTATGTCTTGACAAACAACCCTGCTAAGTGCAATGTCTTTTCAACCCTCTACCAGAGTGGGTGGAATGTCCCATACTACCCCCTAAGACAGAAAGTAAACTACTTACTTCTCTTTTCCACCCGCTCGCTCTGATCTGACTTCACAGCCTCATCCGATTCCACCTCTCTCTTCTCACGGTTGAGAGTGAGAGGGCCCTGGGCTAGAGAATACTCGTTGTTAGGGTTTTCAGGAAGAGCCTTCTCACTTCTCCGCTTCCGGTTCCTGCAGCCTTGCGCACATCGGGAGTTTGGATTGTTGGCATTGCAGATTCTAAGCTGACAGTGCAAAAATATGAAAGGGTGCTGGCTGACATACTGGAAGGCTTCCAGGCTAAAACGCTCGGTCTGGGGGTTGGGATTTGGGTGGTACTCCAGTGTGTCATCGACTTTGCAGCTGTCGAAATAATATGAATGTAAAATAAGATAAACGACAGAGTCTTGTCTCGTTTTCCAGCAGTTATATCCGTTTGCGTGTTAAAAATTCAAACTGAATACGACAATGGGATCATCAGGCCCAATCTACGTCTATTACCGTTGATTAAGATCGCTCAGTCAGTTATTCATAATCAGCAGAATAAATTTTTTTTAAAAATATAAAAGCTTTCTTACCCATCTCTGATAATATTGTATCTCGGCGTTGACATCCTGTCCTGAGATGGGGTGGCAAAGCAGTTCAAGGCCAGGATTGACAGTCGGGAATCCTCGGTGACGACACTGGCCTGTACGTACATTCGCTCCCTGATGGTGTACTGAATGGGGAAGTTATCTTGGGAGAATGGATCTGTGAAGCTGAGGTGAGAGGGAAGAAACACTAGTCTAAGAAAAGTGGTTTTCAACTTGACACCTGTTTAAATTCAGGATGGGTAATCATGATCACCCATTTTGGCATAATTTGTAACTGGCATTCTTCAGCGTAAATCTGTTAAAGGATATCGCTGTACATTTATTCTACTGAATACAGATCAAGATACAACTTCTGTTGCTCAGAAAGTTCGCTATAGCTCTCATTGCCAGGTGGTTTAGTTTTTGCCCTTGATGTTCGTTGCTATTCTATAAGAAATGAATTGGACATTATCTGAAACAATTGCTCAGTGAACTGAAGGCCAGAGGTATGGTGCCGAAGGACGGTAGGTACTAATTGTTGAGCAGGAAATAAGAGCTGCAGGCTATATGTAATGGGACAAAGTAAATAAGCTAATAGGTCAATTAGTTAGTAGGTCACCTGCCTAGTCAGTATGGTAGTCACTCAGTTAGTCTGTCATCCAGTCATCAAGTCATTCAGTCATTTAGTCATTTAGTCATTCCGTCATTCGGTCACTCAAATCAGTCAGTCAGTCAGCCTGTGTGGAGATCCGTCGCTCACTCACTCTCTCATTCAGTCTATCAGTCAGTCAGCTAGTCAGACAGACACTCAGACGAACTGTTTATCTGTTACTCAGTCAGTCAGTTATTCAGGTTGACAGTCAGTTAGTTATTCGGTCTGTCGGTCTTTCATTTAGTCCGTTAATCTTTCAATGAGTAGTGAGTCAGACAGTCACTCAGCTATAGTCATTGAGCCCGCTGTTATTTTGATTGTTAGTAACACTGTAACCGCTGGGTAAGTGAAGGCTGATGCAACAGAAATAACTCTTTAAAAACCTCCAAAAAAGCAAAGAATTATAAAGAGATGGACTAGTAACTTAGAGACAGAAGAAAACTGCTAATTATCTTACTTTAGTTAGCTATAAATCACAGCTTATTAATCATTTGCAGTGAAACAGGGTAGGCTTGGCGCAGTGGTGAGAGCGCTCGCCTTCCACCAATGTGGCCCGGGTTCGATTCCCGGACTCGGCGTCATAAGTGGGCTGAGTTTGTCTACTCCGCTCCGAGTGGTTTTTCTCCGGGAACTCCGGTTTTCCCCTCTCCCCAAAAACCAGCATTTGATTTGATTTGATTTGATATATTTAGAGTTGATTTGATTTAGTCTCCCCAATTAGTAGAGCATCTGTGCTCTGGCGGATAGATTTGAGATTTAAATAAGGTTATTATTATTATTATTATTATTATTATTATTATTATTATTATTATTATTATTATAGAGAGTCAAAAACATACAAGTTTCACTTACTTGGAAAATCTAAATAAGTCCAACCTAAGAGTGAACTTTCCATATCCCTTCGAGGACAGAATAACTTTCTTGCTGACTGGTTTAATTCCAATCGATGAGACCACGCCCCATTTGGAATAAAAGCAGAAGAACGGGATCATAGCGTCACGAACGCGTGTTACGATTTGCTTTGGCTTGATTGGAATTTCAGAGACCATGTTGCTGTAGATAATGAACTTTCCACTATTCTTATGTCGGAGTCTTGTACCGCAGCCAGTGAGCGGGGTTTCAAGGAAGTAGTGGGTGGCATTTTCAGTAGCCGTACAGCTTACGTTAATCAGCCTCAGGTGCTCCCGGTCAAGGCCCACGAGGAGGGACTTGGGCAGAGTGATGGTCATGTCATTCTGTCCACAATCCAGTTCCACTCCTTCAGCTGTTTTTAATGAAGTAACGTAAAAACATACTGGTTAATGAGGTCCATCTAAGTAGGTGCAGGGACTGCATTACGTTTTCGTTATCACTCCATTCTTTCATTCGTTCAACAAATAAATTTCATAGTAAAAGCAAAATATTAACAGAATTGTTAAGTCGCCACTAAAAAGATGAGACTTAGGTCTAAACAAACTTGAAACGTTACGTACGTCATGTGCCGAGTGGTGCAGCCGCTGAAAGCGTGGCAATGAACACGTCAGTCCCAGATGTTACGCTCAGGCAAACGAAAGGACCTTCAAGTCTTCCTTCGCAATTTTGCCGTACAAAACTTTGTGAAAAAATCTAGTGGCCTTAACGCTTTTTTGGCGGGTAAATTGAGGCATTAAACCAAAGCAATGGAAACAACACATACCCACACAGTGGCGTCCATCTTCCGCAAGGCTCAACTCAGGATCTGAGCATGTGCAGTAGAATCCTCCCAAAGTATTCACACAAACGTCCTGGCAGCCGCCATTCTTAAACGTGCACTCATTGATATCTAAAAAAACGGTAATGGCCTTTCGTTATCTTCTGTCCGGTCAAAAGAGCAGTCAACTTTCATCCAGCTCTTGTTATGTATTCCATGGCTGCATGTCGTTTTTCTTGCCTTTCTTGTGTCAAGAGAAACCCGTTCGTAGGTCTCCGCGGGATATTAATGATAATGTTTAGGGCTGTTTATGGGGGAGGGGGGGGGTCTCAGAAACATGGTTGAGGGGAGGAGAGGGCAAGGTGTTGATGAGTACCTGTCAATACCCTGGATATAAATGTGTCGCTCAGAGCGACGCAACACCCAGAACTTACTTCAAATTAATATTTTAGTTAACTTTGATTTCATGCTGCACGGCAGATATGTCATTTTCTGCCTTCTAAAAGAAGAGAAAGGAAGGTGCGAATAGAGTAAAATTGCTAGTTAAAGAAAAAGATCCTGTCAGGAAATTGACCCCAAGAAAGTACAAAAACTGTTTTCTTTTTTTTTTTTTTTTCCTCTCTACTAACCCACTAAAACATTTTTAACCCGCATAAGTCAAGAATACCTCCCAAAGGACTTAGCACTTTCCCTTCCCACCCGCAGAGTAACAAAATAGTCCCAGCAGAGCCGGGAATATTAGAGCAATTTTCAGTTGAATGACGTAAAACCAGAACCAAAGCAATTTCTCTGACCAATCACAACAGAGGTAAAAAGCGCAATGAACCAATCAGAATACGAAGCAATTACATGTTGCAGGCGTCAAGCGCGAGAAAATGCGCTCGTGCATGTCACGATTCATTGGTTTTAGTCTTGCTTCTTATTGTCCTGAAAAAGTGGAGAGGGTTTTGCTACGCAATCACAGAACGAAGTAAAGAAAAACCAAAGCAAAGGTCAGTTACTTTCTATCGGGCAATGAATCGTTTACCTGTTTGGCATCTCAGACCAGTGTAACCTCTTACACAGGTGCACGTGACATTTCCATCAATGTCTTGACATGTGCCACCATGTTTACAAGGACTGCTAGCGCAGGGATCAGCTGGTACCACCGAAAACAGACAAGGACAAATTCAAATCATTAGTTCTAACAGTATGTATATATATATATATATATATATATATATATATATATATATATATATATATATATACTTTTTTTATATTTTTCTCGGCATACTAGCATGTATTGCTAGGGGCCTAATCAGCCTCATCAACCCGAGTTAAAATAAAGTTACCTACCTACCTACCTACCTACCTACCTACCTACCAGTAGCCACATCCCTGTTTGCCTTTTTAGAAGCTCACTTTTGTTTTCTTATGACAAGGCCTCATCCAGTTTTATTCAGGAAAAATTTACAAAGGATCCGGAAATTAAGGTCTTAGGCCAATGCCGACAGTTATTTCACAGTTACGCAAGACAGGGACTTATACAATAGTACAATGACTATTGTTTACCATAAAACATCAGCGCATGCATGAAACGCGTGAGAGGAGAGTGCAAACAACGTGGGCTACATCACCCTACCCCCTGAGGGTGCTTGGATTTTCTAGATTGTTAAATTATTAAAAAAAAAAACCATTTGATAAGTCCGGTTTTTGCTACAGTTATGGGAAATGTTTTTATTCTTTGTTTGTTTGTTTGTTTGTTTGTTTTTGCTTTTGTTTGTGTTTTTTTGGGGGGGAGGGGGGGTAGGCGGTATTAATTTTAGCTTGCAGGATCATATACCCTAAACATATCTTTCTTTTTCGAATCCCATGACAGCACAATAGCTTCAGAAAGTACTGAGCTGTATTTCTCTTGTATTTTGTCGACATCACCAAGACTATCTTTTCTATTCAGTACTTACGTGAGAGACCACTGCCACTCGAATCAGCCTCAATGTACTTCGATGCTTTGCGTTCGTCCCATGCAGACCAATGACCTAAAAGGCCAGAACATGACACATGGACACAGGGTGGTATAAATTACAGTACATTAATAATAATAATAATAATAATAATAATAATTTTATTATTTCTAAAACGCGCAAATTCGCATATGAATATGATCAAATGCGAGCTGTCTGCCAGACAGGCGCGCTTCAGTAATGTGATGACAGCAAAAAAAAACATATCTATCCATTGGGTGTTGTTATTTCTCCTCATAAGAAATAAAAATCAAGTTGTTAAGATTATGTTTAATGCTTTATGTAACACGGTGTCATAAAGACAGGCGAACAGATAAATAATATCATCGACAAGGTATATTTCGTTTCTTCGATTAACGTTTATTTCAAATGTTGCAACAATGAGTTCATTAGATATTATTCCCTGATGAAATCGGTCTTTCAACTTCGGATTAAAAGGTTTGATTAGTATTCTTGTTTCTTTCTAAACAGGAAGAAATTCCTGTACTGCTTGACTTGTCTCATTGTTTTATCTCGAAATAACTATTCAATTATTCCTTTGCAGTCTCTCTGCGTTGATCTTGACTAACAAAATTGGGAATGCTTTTAGTAAATTGTTTGAGAGAGAGATGGGACTCTCAATCTAAAGGTGTTTGCTCGATTTAACCGAGGGAACAAAGATAAGTTCGATCTGATTCTTTCTCAAAGTCATAAGTATCTTTAAATTCCTGTGTTGAGAATTAAGCGTTACATCCACGCACTAACCTCAAGTTAATGATTAACTTTATTAATGGCCACATTCTGTCAGGATAAGTAAGTTTGAACGTAACTGTTTCTGTATCCTAATTTAAGTGTTCCTCCTCCAAGAGAGAGAAGTATCACACACATATAAAGTTAATGACGGAAAATTTGTCAGAGAATTTAAATATTCCTGTGCGGTGTATTTGATCTCTATGAGCATTCGTAATCGTATATTTTTGTTGTTTTCTTTCGTTTGCAAACTTTACGGTTGTGACCTGAAAGCGATATGCATCTGTATTTCTTGATTTCGATACAGTTTAGACAGTAATATCAGCCATTTGCACAGCAAAATGAAAAATACGGCTGCTTGAAAGTCAACCCCCTCTACAGGTGTTTGTTTGCCAGGCACTTGAAGGAAAAATACTCCCGCGCTTTTTGCGTTCCGATCGCCAGGGAAACTAAGAGCTCGCTTTAGCTTTCATTGCCGTGTTAAATCGAAAAACGAAAATGTCAACCAGAGGTAATAATGTCTTGCTGGCGGTTAAAAAGCTGTTCTTGAAATACTCCCAAGCCGTGACCATATTGAAGTTTAGCGACCTACCTCCGTCAGAGTACCCATCTGTTAACTGGTCCAATTCACCCTCGTAGATCTCATCCTCGAGTCCCTGTACAGCGATTGAAAAAAGAAGAGTGATCGCCGAATAAAAAAGGATGCTTCGTTTCTTCATGTTTATCGACAGCAGTATCTCGGCAAGACTGTGCCCTAGTGTTTGCCTGATGCTCCGAATAAACTACAATAGTAGTCTAGCCGGAATTTTTTCCGCATTGCCTTTTCTCTATAGAGCTTTAAACAGTTCTGCGAAAGCGGAAAATAACGGTATACAAAAGCTTCTATTGTATTCATAAATGACCTGTGGCGAGGTTCATTGCAGTCTTTGTTTTTCATACGTAATTTAGAAGAATGGTTATCGAGGCGTGATGCTCGACTTCTTTCGAGAAGACACGTACTGGGCCCACTCGTGAAGAGACTGCTTAGCTTATCCTAAAATTATTTATAATATATAGTCATGTGGTGGCTCTGCCAAAAGGACTTACTTCAGCAGCCACTGCTCCTCTAAAGAACAAACATAAAGCTATATACATTTATAGCACTAAGTCTTAAAACAATGAAGACTTTCAGTTACTGGCACTGAAAAGAGGGATTATTTATTATTCACCTATTTTTTAGCCCCGGCATGATATTTGACTGCCGGAGTAAATGAAATAATGTAATTTTGCCCCTTTGCGACCCTTTGATAAGTTAACGTCCTTAAAGCAACTCAAAAACAAAGTCAAACTTCTAAAACGCGTAAAACGCTGTGGACCTGATTAGTTGAGACCACAAAGACAATATGTAAAATAACAAAAATCGCTAAGGTTACATCAAAAAATTAAAAAAAAATCTCCCAACGTTCGATCATGGAAAGGCAACGACTGGGCCCACGCCTAGATATAGTGGCATGTATGAAGCGAAAAGTATTCATGACAGTAGCCTTAAGGTTCAAACCGGTTAATTACCTTTTTATCTTATATCTTTGCGCTGCCGGAGTCAAAGAAATTCCGGTGAAAAAAACATCTCTGATAATCGAGTGCCAAATTTGCGAAGATGTAAGGAGCATTTCCGCGAATCAAAGTGCTCTCTCCATTAACTAGAAAGAGTAGTTAGTTTGATTGCAGAAATATCGCTTGATCGATCTACAAGTGAGTCAGTGTTGTTATTGACTGGAGAAGCATTTCTTTATTTCGTTGTTTAACTATTTCATCTCCCTCAACTAAGCCTTTAATGACTTGATTTTTGGCAGAAAACCGATAGTTTTTCCATCAAAATAAAAACCCCTTCAAACGCTTTAATTTTAGAGGTCTTTTTATATAAGAAGAAAGTAAAATTGAATTTGGAATTTTTAATTTCGATCTTGCGCATGTCCGTACCAAACAGTAATTGAATTATTTGCTGACGCATTCTGCAAAATATGAAAGTCGAACCCCGCGCGGTGAAAGAAAATGATCAAAAAGGCACTGAAACAATTTATATCAGTACAGGGTGTTTCAAAAGTTGGTGGATACTTTTCTATTAAAAATGATAGTTTTAGGATGAAGGATATTTAGGAAGCGTCTGTAATATTAGATTTGTAAAACTGTTTTGCACTATCTATAACTTTCACCGTATCTTAGTATTTTTGCCATATCCTTTGCTTACTTTATGTATTATTTTTTTAACTCTAGTCTTCTCCTATCTATTTTATAGTATTTTCTCTCTCCATAATCTTATGTTTGCTCACGGTTTGTTACATGTTTGTGTATGTGTGTTTGTATCTGCTTGTGTACCGACCTAATTTTGTTAAACTGGCTGCCTGCCCTTTTTAACTTTATGGTTATTTCTGGTAGCCAGTCCCCTCTTTTTCTTTTTATATAAAGGATTATATGTCTGTAATGTCACTAAATGGGGGAAATAAAGCATGTTGTTGTTGCCTCTTAGTGATCGGATCGCTGTATGGACTGCATGCAGCCTACTCGTCAACGAGGCTTCATAGGTTCTCAATGGGGAGGTTTTTCTTGCACCACTACTGCGTGGGTTGCTTTCACCGTATGAGCTGGTGCGCCATCTTGTACGAAGGTCATGCTGCTTTTGTTTGTGAAAAGCTTTCGTTTTATGGCGGCTCTTCCATGTTGTAGATCGTTGGCTGAAAAGAGGGTTCACTTCTTTCTCAAGTATTTTTGTAATATAATACTCTGCTGTTACAGTTTGGCCTTGCCGGGTAACATGTAAGAAAGGAAGGCCGCGGCCTATCATGCCACCTCAAGCCATCATTTGGCGCTTTCTTTAAGGTGGCTCCTACCAGTTTCCAGCGTTTTCAAGCACTATTATTTTAATGGATAATTACTATCAATCTTTATATGTTAATACATTTAAAGCGCTATCAAAGAAATGCCCAGTCATTGGTGAACAAGTTATGAAACTTTTTTGACATAATAGGTTATCATAGCAACACTATAGTCTGTTAAAAACACCCCTTATTTTAGCTTCAAGCAAAAATAACTTAACAACGAGCTCAGTGACCCCCATTTTTTATTGTTGAAAATCAATAAACATGTCGAGAACAAACTTTTCGTGGAGTTTAAAGTTGCGTTATTCTTTAATTCTGGTCACCGTACGTGAGCGTTGGAGCCAAAAACCGCCTGACGTAACAGGAGTTACAATAACCTCCGACACGGAATAATCATCATTACCTCTTCAGCCGAATAAGATCTAAGGTCCAGTTATATTTCTCCAGGCACGCGAACAGCTCTATACCTGCTCTGACTCTACTTTGGCGATTCTCTTTTCAATTATTCTTACTACCAGTTGGTTGTGTTGAGAGTAAAAGCGCCAAAAAGAGACCTTTCAAACAGACCACGAGCCGCCCCATTGCTTTTGTGATTACTTTTGTTTTACTGAATTGTCGAGTTCTTTTGAATTTGCTCCATGCGTCAGCAAGGATTTTTCCTGTTTGAATGCAAATTTTGCTGCAAAATTACTGGGAAGCCCCGAAACACTTTTAATCAATAACCACTGGTTTAAACAAGATGGAGTACTTCTATAAGACTCGATCCACTAAGCGGCGAAGGAAAAAAGAAGATGCAACGTCGAAACCAGTTGGGTTTCGTGACTTGATGTTTCCAACTCTTAATACTAATCGAATAAGATGTATCATTAGTCCACTTGCATAAGTTGCTTGATAATCCGTGCAACAAGTCAGCACTTCTCAAACCATTTTATTTAGAAGTTTGACCCAGTTACGATTCAGCCACAAACACAGAGGCTGCAACCCGTGTAGCTTATCCTGGGAGAAAGAGGTCTTTAGATATTAACAAATAACATGAATGAAGTCAATTTAGTCGCGAGGTTTCACGCTTCACTAATGTACCCATAAAAACATTAATCAAAGAAAACAACTTTTGAATTTTTGGTTAATAGAATCCATTTCACTTTGACTGTGAATATGAATATCATATATTTGAACTGCGGATTAAAGAATGGAGAAGAGAGCGATCATCGCAGTTATGAACACTAATTAATTGAGCAGTAGTGACAACTGTGATGATCGCTCTCATCTTCATTCTTTACTCCGCAGTTCAAATATATGATATTCATATATTCACAGTCATTTATTCATCACACACGGGTTTAGTACGAACCCAAAACAATGACCAGCTTCCAGTCGGCTAGCCGACTATATAGCTCAGTTGGTAGAGCACTGCACCGGTACGGTATCGTAGAGATCGTGGGCTCCACTACCGTACAAGCCTGAATCAGTTTTTTTCAGTAATGTCGTCAGAACTGCGACGGATTACTCTTTCTTGAAAAGCTACAAATCTTTATCACTTATAGTGTCCATACTGGTTCAGAAGACATTGATACGTCTCAATGATTTTTCCCGTTTCTAAGATACTAAGTATCTTTAAAAAGACAAAAAGCCTACCTTACCACACCAAAAAGAAAACAATAGCAAACTACAGAAGGGTTCACTCATTTGCGTACAAAAAGGGCAAAGCGGAAAAAAAATCCAGTTGTTTTCCACGCAACCAAGATATCGGTTGTAGGCTTTCTAGTTGTAGACATGATCGACATCGGCAACATGAAGGTGCAGAAATTTCATTTCTGTGCAATTTTTCTACTTTTTGCACTTGCTACCAATGCACTTATTCAAGAAGACACTACATACGAAACTGAAAGGACAGTCAATGATAAAGGTGTGCCAGGGGGAGTAGTGGAGAAGATGCGTTTTTTGTCCTTCCGAACTGATTTTGAGAGGTCGAGCGTTGTGCTCATAAATCGTTCAAATAAGCCTGAAGAAGATGTTAAACCGGTTTTCGACGAGTTGGCAAAAGATTTACAACGAAATGCTTGTCGCTGTTTCGGTTGTGTTACCCTTCTTCACCACTTCAGTGTACCAAAGTAAAATGTTCGTACCGGTGTGATTTCGTTGAATGTAGATTGAAAAAAATTTGCCTTGTCTTGATTGTTTTGAACTTGTCTTAAAAACCATGGCCATGAATGTCCGCCGTTGGCAACAAACACCTACCTTAGCCTGAGCTGTGGCCATGAATGCCCGCCGTTGTCAATTAACACTTGCCTTAGAAACCGCGGCCTTGAATGTCCGCCGTTGTCAAGAAACACTTGTACGATGGCCCACAAGGGACACGCTCCAAATTAAAAAAGAGCTGCAAATAAAAAAAGAAACGCTGCAAACAAAAAAGAAACGCTGCAAACAATAAAAGAAACGCTGCAAATTAAAAAAAAGACGCACTGCAAATAAAAAAAGAAGCGATGCAAATAAAAAAAAGAAACGCTGCAAATAAAAAAAGAAGGGCTGCAAACAAAAAAGGAAACGCTGCAAATAAAATATGGATGCTGCAAATAAAAAAAGAAATGCTGCAAACAAAAAAGAAGCGCTGCAAATAAAAAAAGAAGCGCTGCAAACAAAAAAGAAACGCTGCAAATAAAAAAGGAAACGTTGTAAATAAAATATGGATGCTGCAAATAAAAAAGACGAAGAAACTTGCGCACGCACTTTTCGACGGGAACTGGACCTTAAAGCTGCTGAGTGTGACTTCCACTCGTGAATTTCGTCGCAATGTTTTGCAGTTTTGGGGTAAAAGTGTAGTTAACGAGACTGTTTGTGATAAATGTTTGGCTGAAAACAACACCGGCGACGCTATTAAGCACTATTTTCATCGTGGGTATAATTATGACGCCATTGTTGGTCTTCTCAACAAAAGAGAAGGACTTGGAATGAGTGTCCGAACGCTGAAAAGACGTCTGAAGTCTCTTGGGTTGCGGAGGAAAGGTAATGCCAAGATAATAGATGATAGTACAATTAGAGACGCCATTCTTGAACAACAACAACAACAACAACAACATGCTTTATTTCCCCCATTTAGTGACATTACAGACATATAATCGTTTAAATAAAAAGAAAAAGCCCGAGCGAGCGGAAATTGGGGAGAGCGGAAGTCAAGTCGAGCGAGCGAAAAGATATGTCTATCTTTCCGCTCGCCCCAATTTCCGCTCGCTCGGGCTTCGCATTTCCTTACAAGATCGACGAAGGAAAGACAGAGGGACTGCTCGCAGTCTAGGAAGTTACACTCAGCCGCTTTAAGGCCCAGTTCACCTCGAAAAGTGCGCGCGAAAGTTTCTTCGTCTTTTTTATTTGCAGCATCCATATTTTATTTCCAGCGTTTCCTTTTTTATTTGCAGCGTTTCTTTTTTATTTGCAGCGTTTCTTTTTTTATTTGCAGTGTTTCCTTTTTTATTTGCAGCGTTTCTTTTTTTATTTGCAGCGTTTCTTTTTTATTTGCAGCGTTTCTTTTTTATTTGCAGTGTTTCCTTTTTTATTTGCAGCGTTTCCTTTTTTATTTGCAGCGTTTCTTTTTTATTTGCAGCGTTTCTTTTTTTATTTGCAGTGTTTCCTTTTTTATTTGCAGCGTTTTTTTTTTTTTGCAGCGTTTCTTTTTTATTTGCAGCGTTTCTTTTTTTATTTGCAGTGTTTCCTTTTTTATTTGCAGCGTTTCCTTTTTTATTTGCAGCGTTTCTTTTTTATTTGCAGCGTTTCTTTTTTTATTTGCAGTGTTTCCTTTTTTATTTGCAGCGTTTCTTTTTTTATTTGCAGCGCTTCTTTTTTTATTTGCAGCGCTTCTTTTTTTATTTGCAGCGCTTCTTTTTTTATTTGCAGTGTTTCCTTTTTTATTTGCAGCGTTTCTTTTTTTATTTGCAGCGTTTCTTTTTTATTTGCAGCGTTTCTTTTTTATTTGCAGTGTTTCCTTTTTTATTTGCAGCGTTTCCTTTTTTATTTGCAGCGTTTCTTTTTTATTTGCAGCGTTTCTTTTTTTATTTGCAGTGTTTCCTTTTTTATTTGCAGCGTTTTTTTTTTATTTGCAGCGTTTCTTTTTTATTTGCAGCGTTTCTTTTTTTATTTGCAGTGTTTCCTTTTTTATTTGCAGCGTTTCCTTTTTTATTTGCAGCGTTTCTTTTTTATTTGCAGCGTTTCTTTTTTTATTTGCAGTGTTTCCTTTTTTATTTGCAGCGTTTCTTTTTTTATTTGCAGCGCTTCTTTTTTTATTTGCAGCGCTTCTTTTTTTATTTGCAGCGCTTCTTTTTTTATTTGCAGCGCTTCTTATTTTTTTGCAGCGTTTCTTATTTTTTTGCAGCGTTTCTTATTTGTTTGCAGCGTTTCTTTTTTATTTGCAGCGCTTCTTTTTTTATTTGCAGTGCGTCTTTCTTTTTATTCGCAGCGTTTCTTTTTTGTTTGCAGCGCTTCTTTTTTTATTTGCAGCGTTTCTTTTTTGTTTGCAGCGTTTCTGTTTTATTTACAGGTCTTTTTTAATTTTCAGCGTGTCCCTTGTGAGCCATCGTGCACTTGCCTTGGTAACCGTGGCCATGATTGTCCGCAGTAGTATAGTGTTTGGGGGTACCAGATCAAAAATTAATTTAGGGGGGTGTTTTAGCAAAATGATCCAGTATTTTGGAAAAACTATAGTTGTTCAATCTGATGGAACCAAGGTCAGCACATTTTTGATCTCGTATTAAAATGCGTGACTTTCTCGGAAAAATCACCAAGCGTGACATTCTCGGAAAACAGGGAATGAGTCATCACCTATAGCTATCCGATGGTTACATAATTTGTTGAAGCAATTAAAGATGCAGAAAAAAAATAGCAAAACTGGTGGCCACCAGAACCTCTCATGAGGGACTTAATTTGGAATTTGAATCACCACCCGTCCCTCATGAGAGGTTTTTTTTGTTTTGTTTTGTTTTTTTGTATTCCCACCACCACACCACCAGAGCACTATCATTTATGTTCCCACCTCCACTCCGCTCTGGCCCTATCAGACCCTCTTAGGGCCAAGTATTTGTTTAATTGTTTTTTTCACCCTCGGCTTGAGATTGAACCGGCACTTCTGACAAGCCGAAGCTTAACTATAGCTCTACCCAACAATCCGACACCATCTCAGGGTGATTTTTTTATTTTTTTTAACCCATGGAATAACGGCGGGGGTTTTTCATTATTCCACGGGGTGGCTTGTATACATTTCGCTAACGAAAGGCCCCCGCTTTTTCCAATCGTTAGATACTCTGTATACAAGCCACTCTTTATCAGTGTGAAACAACCCTTATATTTGCGTTTGTATTTTCATTTTTATGCTTGTGGTACATAAATGAAATTTTCAAAGATAAAAAATAATACGCATGTGTAAAAAGCGAAAAATCTTGAATCCCCTAAACATAGTGACGTAGTTTGGTGACTCATTCGAAAGGGAAACCCCCCAACAAATGTTCCTGTCTCATATGCTAATTCTTCGGGTAAAGGGTCAGAAAGAGGGCAGTATTTTAAATTTAATATACAACAAAACTCACAATACTATCCTGAACTAGACAAATCAGTGGGTTTGAGGTGATAAAAACACCACAGCTATGGTGTGACGTCAACAGCTAGATTTTATAATGTCCGTAGGCAAAGCTTGTCACGCCATTATCATGAATATACCGCTTGTCGTCAAAGCAGCTGAGTGATACTTTATTTATCTCATAACTTCCAAGTTGATGGTTCTGACTTCTGATTGTTTTCATTCTATGATGCAACTGTTTATTATTGAATAGAGTGTCTTTATAATTTTCATGTTTGATTTTATTTTTGATTATGTTCTTTTTTATTCCTTTTGCTGTTTTTCCTCCATTTTGGTTATCTTTCATATAGCTATACATTTTCGATCGCAGACCGATGAATTCGCAAACGGGTACTCCTGCTGCCTCATCTTTGAATTTGCCAATAACTTTTTTATTAGTCTTACTGAAATACGGCGAGCTTTCAGGGTAGTCGCTGTTATCGAATTTATCTTTATCATTCCAGAAATTTCTATAGACGTCTTGGGTTTCAATTTCATAGGTCAATGAGTCTGTGTCTGTGAAGAGCAGCTTGGCCTTGTTACCGTACTTTTGTTTAATGTAGTTGTAATGGAAATCGTACATCAGTGTCTTGCTAAGGTCTAGAATACACATCCCCACGTATGCTGGCCGGTTTAAAGTAAGTGTTTCTTTTATCTTATGAACAGCTACTAGATTTTCAGTGAAGATTTTACTGCTAACATAAGTGGGTTTACTAGCTAATTTCAATAGCTTCTTCTCATCAGTCACCAATCTGACGTCTACTCGCTTTCTGAGGTTTTCCATCGTTTTGCCAAATACACTGTTATTCATCAGCTTGAAGAAGTCTTTCTCAAAGGCATTTTTTGCGCTAGTTCTTTTCTGAGTGTTGAAGTCGATGTACTGTCTGAGCCATGGGGATTGATTGAACTCTAACACTCGATGGACTTTAGTTATTTTCAAACCGAGATCAGTATATAATTGGAGGTTCCTATAATGGAGCACGTATTTTTCTTTGTTGCTTAATGTTGGTATCAGTTTATGTACCAGACCAGTTGATATTTTATATTTCCTCGCTATGTTTTTACAATAATCTGATAGCATGTCCCCAGTCACTTTGACCTTTTCCGGTCCCAGTGGATAGTCATTGTGAAGATCATGTAACTCTGGGGGGTATTCTAAATCAACTTCAAGAATCAAACCCTTTGCACTATCTTCTTTATAGACAGCCAGGTCTAAATTATTGATCTGTTTTTGTGTCATCCATCTGAATCCGCCAGTTGGAAGGTATTGACTCATAGCCCAACCATACAAATTATTAGCATCAAGATACATTATGTACTTCGAGGGCGCCTTCTCGTCGTAATCTTTCATGTACTTGTTATTTGCTTTGCCGTAACGGTTGGCTATATAGCTGATACCACCTCGCATACCCTTTTCAATGAATTGAAACATAACAATATCAACCATAAGCTCTAGTTTAATGTCAGTCATTTTAAGCATGGCGTCCCAAGATAAACTAGGAGATGTGAAATAGTGGCACGGGTCCAGTTTGTAGTACTCAAAGCATGTTTTTCTGAAGTTTTCAAATACATCAGCCAGTAGGAGTACATCTGTTTTAAGGTACAGATCATGATAATCACCCATGTTTTTCAAAGAGAATGCTTTCCAAACAGTCTGAGCATGCGTATAGTCTTCATCTGATATATGTTCATCACTTAATATGCTGTAGAATTCTTCTTTTGGCGGCAGCTTTTGGTTAAATTTATTGAAACTATCCATATAGTCATAAGGATAAACACCTTTCTGTGCCACCAGATTAAGATCATTTCCCTTGAACTCTTGTGAGGTGTATTTTAAGGCTTCTTTTGGTAGATTGCCTACAAGTTTTTCCAAACTGGAGCTCATGAACTGGAAACTATCAATGAAGGTCAAGTGATTGCCAAGCATGAAAGCTATATACTTCTCCATGTTATTTGGGATAGCATTGATATTCATTTGACAGTCTTCACCTTTCTTGTTTTTGTAAGTGTGCTTCTTAACAATGGCTCCAATCTCCTGCATAATAAAATGACTATCATAGCCTCTTAGATTGTGAAATATGACAGGTATCTTTATTTCATCTGGGTTCACTCTGAGTTTCAGATTTCAATCTTGGTGAGCTGATCCTCTATACTTGCCGGTAATATGACAATGATCTCGGACTCTAATATCCTTTTCAGTATACTTCTTATCACAGATGTGACACATTTCAGCTTTTTGGAATTTCTCTTCATCATCTTTAGTCATTTTCAATGGTTTGTTAAATTTTTTTTTCACAACATTCTTGCAATATTTGACTTCCTCCAGCATAGCTTCCATAAATTTGTACACAGCCTTTTCACCCCTGTATATTACTGCTGGTTTGCTGTATTTATCATCATAACAACAAACAACTTTGTAACCATATCCACAGTCAGTATGCTTCTGATAGGCTTCAGTGTATGATTTATCATTGTTGGGTTGACAACCGTGTATTTTTTCAGTGATGGCCTCAAAATCAGCATAGATCACAAATGGTACCTGCTGTTGTTTATGAAAGTTGTTGAATTTCAGTATGTTGTTATCTTTGTTTGGCATTTTTATTGCCTGTGTGCCATTTACTTGCATGCAGTTGTTCTTGTGATCATTCAGAACCCTTTCAGAGCTGAAGCATTGAAGACAGTGCATACAAAAGTGTTTTCTTTCCTTATGCTTTGTTTGATTGTACATGAACTTGTTGAAATTCTTTATCAGCACATAATGCTTGTTTTCATTTTCAGTTATTAGAAGCAGATTCAAGCAGTCTTCATATTTCTCTTTTGAAACAAAAATTGGATATGGCTGTCTATTCTCATAACCAAAAACATTGATGTTGATCTCATTTTGTTTCTCTATCTTGTTGTAATGCTTGGTTGCAACTGGGAATTCAACCCCTGAATAATCTAATGTATTGACAAATTTTCTGTCAGTCTTCTTTATTCTCTGTGGGTATTTGTCTTGAGGATTCAAGTGCCTGATATGACACCACATGAAGCACAGATCATCATCATTCTTTATGTTAATCAAACCCTTTGCACTGTTTCTGAGTTCATTCGGTAGTTTAATGTATGAGGAGCCCTTCATTGGTGCATATTTGACTGTATTTAGATAATGACTATCAACTGAATCAACAGTCCAACCTGAACCTTCAGATACCCAAACTGCAATCTTGTTCATTATTTGGTCTTTTGACAACTGTAGTGATTCAGTTACTTCCAGATTATTCACAATTGTTTGAGCTACACTGTTGAAATATGCGGTTTTGTATTCTATTTCTCCGTCAGTCATTTTTGCAAATGTTACCTTGAGTGTTTCAACAAATTTGAGACCTTTAATTTCATTCAACAATTTTATAATATTATATGCAACAGCCTTTCTTGTGTTTTGCAGTTGCGCAAGCGGGTCTTTGTTATTTTTTATACTGATTTCAAAAGATTTTGTGAAACCCTTCAGAGCTTTCTCTGTTTGCTCTATTTTTGTTCTGGGTGTTGGAGCCGGCACAGGCTTTTTGGCTCTTGGGGCGGGAATTGGTCTCTTTTCCAATTGTTCTATTTCTTCCAACCATTCAGCAGGTGGGGCTGGAAGTCTTTTCCTCTCAAAATAATCAACCAATTCTTTCACAGTTGGTCTTTTCGTCCTTGGGGCGGGAATCGGCCTGACAGTCGTAGGTGCAGGAATTGGTCTTGTTCTTGGTTTAGGCACAGGTTTTGTGTCATCAACTATAATAACTTTAGGCTTTTTCTGCTGCTTCAACAGCAAATTGATGAGCTTAGATTTGCTCAATTTTTTTAGACTTTTCTTGTCCATACTATTATTAGTTTTGATAATTTTTTCCATTTATACTATAGTAAATTATTTTCTTTTTATATGGGTTTAATCTGTTTTTTAAATATGATTGAATTCAGGTGATCCTAACACAGGATCCTCCGAACTGTAATTATTGAATAATATTTTTTTGATGCTTTTTTGTTTTCATGTGACACCATTTTCCAGCTAGAGTGTAATTTATCCCCGTCTTACAAACATCACAATACCACTCCTTCTTCAACATATATTTTGTCTTGGACTTTGTTATGGCTTTTTTTCTTTCTTCATCATTATAGATTACTGGTCTTCCACGACCTCTTTTAACATTTTGATTTTCCATTTCTATATGATATTATGGACATAATTTTAAATATAATTGTAGGTTCGTTTAAATCATCTTTCTCTTCTTGACAAGTATAATTTGCTTTCTTCCATGTGTTTGGTTATTTCATAAATAAGGTCTTCGAAGCAGTTGCTCCTGATGTATTTACAATTGTTTTTCTCATACATTTGCTTCATACTTTTTTGTTTATCAGTCACTTGGTACACACCAGTTGGACTTTTGAATTCAAGACATAGAGCATTGTATTCTTTTGTTGGATTCATTAGCATTAAATCACACTGTCCAGCCATATATCCTTTGTTGTAACTTTTGATTCTCATGTTTGAGCTTATTTGATTTTCACCTAATCCGGCTATCATTAATGCGTCTTCATATTTCTTTCTGATGAATGATACAATCTTACAGTGCAAATCATTTTCATTTTCAATTAAAAGCATATTATTGCTTCTGTCATTGAACCGTTTGTAATATCCCTGTTTTCTGATTGATGGTAATACTTTTGATGTAACCCAATGTTTGAATTTTACAGCTTCTTGTTTTTTAGAAGATAATATTAGTGAATAAAATCCTGATTCGTTTATAAAAAAACACTTATAAGACTGTTCAACCTGATGGACACTTTTGGTCCCTCTGCTATCGACCTGATGGACACTTTTGGTCCCTCTGCTATTTGTGTTTAATTTTAAGTCTATCAAGATTTTATCATCAGATACAACATAATTTCTGATTGCTCTTTGTGGATTTTTATATTCAAGAATCTTAGCTATGTCTCTTCCTCTGAACCAACGTCATTTTTATCATCAACATAACAGTCTATTGACACATCTAATTCTTTGTTATCGTAGGAATATTTTTGCATTTGTATATTATAATAATTTATTTTTAATTAATTTTCGACCTGTGTTTTAAATAGCCAGGAACAATAATATTCTTGGCTACCATGAGCAAATAACAGCTTTTTACTGTAGGGTCTACATATATATGTTAGATAATTTTCTCTTAAAACAATTTCATATGTCTTTTAAATCCCTGATTGGTATCCAACTGTTGAAGTCATCACTATATCCCTTCCACTTCACCAAAGCTTGTTTCTTCTTGTAATCTCTGCGAATGACTTTATCAATACGGAATACATCCTGTCTGGCTTTTAATAATTCAGCTTCATAAAAACTCCCTTCAATATCTTCTCCTCTAAGATCTTTTAGTTTGTAAGTGATTGGATTAGTGTATTGGATTTTATCAACTGTAAACACTTCTTCAGTCCAATTTGGTGTATAGCCCTTGTCGAACACATTCCGTTTATACTTAGATATTCGGACCTTGTCACCTATTTTGAATTTTGGTTTCTGTTTTAATGGCTCCATATCACCATACAAATTGAAGTAAACAGTTCCTTCATTCCTCTTATCAGATGCTTCAACGGGTGTCATCTTTGTGTTTGAATGTTTGGTATTATTATACTGTTTCACTAATTTTGGTAACATGTCTAAATACTGTGTATTACCTTGAACAGTGAACTGCTTCCACATTTTGGACTTCATTGTCCTATTCCATCTTTCAACTACTGATGACTTCTCTTCATTCTCAGTTGAGTACATCTGTACACTATGTTTCTCTAGCAAGTCCTTCAAGTGTTTGTTGTAAAACTCTTTTCCCTTGTCGACCCATAAATACTGTGGTTTTCTGCCTTCCTTAAATATTGTTTTGAATGCTTCAGTGACAGATTCACCTTTCTTATCCTTCAATGGGACAATCCAACCATATTTGCTGAAGACATCAATAACCATAAGAAGATATCGATAACCTTTATTCCATTTACTGAACTGTTGCATTTCAACTAGATCACTTGCCCATATTTCATCAATTTTATTTACAATCACACGCCGCCGAGTGAAATTTCGTTTTATGGGTGCATGTAATTCATCAGCTAGTTTTTCTTGCCAGTTTTCTTCACTCGACGGCTTTTTCCGTTTTTTGAAATGCCGAGACCAAGTTTCTGTTTTTTGTCAATTAAGAATCTGGCTGTTTGACCCCATTTTGGCATCTCACCATATGGTATTTGATCTAGTGACTCGACCATTGTTCTATCACAATCACCTTTATTTTTTCCCATATCATAACAAATATCATGGTAAGCTGCTATTTCATCTACTTTATTGTAAGGTAGGACATTCCATTTTAACACCTCTCCAGTCAATGGATCATATTCCAGTTGTTCATCCAATGGATTATAAGGTCCCATATATTTATACTTACTTGGAGTCCAACCTGCTTTTGGTTTAGGAAGCTTGCCAATAACCTTATGAATATCAATAGCACCACCGCGAGTATAATCAATGCCTTTAATATCTGTTTTTATGGGTTTGTCTCTTGTCAGCACGCTTTGGACGTATTTTTGTACTTAAATCAAATAATGCTTTTTTTCCAACTGAACTAATAGCCGGCTTTGCTAGGGAAAGTCCTTTGTCAATTAAATACTGTTGATTTTTTGGATTTCTGAGAGCTTCTGAAGCGTAATATCTTCCAGCTTGCAATGCCTTTTTACCAATCATTGGAGCCGCATGACCAAGCAAATCTAATCCAGTTGTTAATAATGTTGATCCTATGCCCGCCCCTTCAGACGGGCTAATTAGTTTCCCCGATTTCTGACAAATTTAGTCTTTGTGATTCCACATTCAGCACAAGTACATTTCATCACAGTTCGACCATTTTTAGTCTTCTGATATCTTTCGCTTCCTGGTACACATTCAGTGACTTTCTTCTGTTTCACACAATAAGATTTCATATACCAATAGGTTAGATATTTTCGAAGTAATTTATAATGAATCTGTGATTGACACTTGTGTCTGTGGGATCAAAATCAGCATTATGTATTGTGTTCAGAATCGATCTGCCTTTTTGTCTCTCGAGAAGATAGTACAAACACCAATATCCACACAATACTGAATCCTTTTCTTGTATCTCATCTCCAGAGTATTTAAGTTGTTTTCCACTTGTAGCCATGTATTTCTGTACTTCTGTTGGCATCATTAAACCAAATGAGTCAAAGTATTCACAGTATCTATCACCAATTCGATAACATACCCAGTGAGTACCAGGTCCAATCTGACTGTCGAGATTGACTATTCCACATTCATTGTTTCTCATCAGGTTTGGCAGATTGTCTCTTGAAAATACTCCTCTGAAATGTTTTATTCCAAGTTGTTTAACCCAATTGATTAAATCGAAGTTGGATAAGGGTTTGTTTACAAAATGGTTCCTAGTATGGGGATTGAATTGAATGGACTGTCTTTGCCTAACAGAAGCCCTTTTCCCTTTTTTTGTCTTTTTTTTTTTTCATTCCATAACCGATTGGAACGTGAACATCTAATGACCGTCTTGGACGGCTGCTTTCAACATGCAAACCTTTTCCAGTTAATTTTCTAATTGCTTCTATGGCCAAAGGAATTCCAATACCCTTTCCAGTCTGCGCTTTTGTTGGTTTGATAACAACGTCTCCACCATACTGCATTTTTTGAATAATATCTGCCATCTGTCTCGTATTCAATAAATTTCCTACATTCAATAATTGGGATAAATTGGCATTAGGAATAAGAAATCCTCCACTTTGTTTCTTCCCAAATAGTTTATCAACACCGAGACTTGCTAATGAAGAAAGAGCACCTGTAGCCAATGCTGGAGCCGCTTTAGCTACTGCTTTACCTGCATAAGGCAATAGTCTTGTTCCAAGTGAAAAAAGACTGGACCAAAGAGAGCCTCCTTCTACAACTGCTTTTCTGATTTGATTTTTTGATATCTTGATGTCTGAACCTTTTCCTGATCTTCTTGATTTCATCAGTTTGTTGATTTGTGTCTTAGTCAACATTAGTTGATCATTTCCAGACAATTCACTATGTGTCAACCTGATTGTTACAGGCGAATTTGTTGCATAAGCTTTTGCTAGCTTTTGTTTCTGACCCTGTGAAAGTTTCACTCCATGAGGATGATAAGTAGTCATATAATATATGTTTATACTAAATTGTATTTAATACAAACAATCATTTAATTTATTTTATTTATTATTTAATTTACATAGATCTCAGAATTAATTTTCCATCAGTCTTTCTCATCTCAATATCCTGCTCATAGAGGACCAGTGCATACACACTGTAATCAGCATTTGTTGCAGCATTCAAAGTGTATTTGAAAGTCAGTTTTGTCATTCCATCTTTGATATCCTGTTTCTGTTTCGTCAAATCAAAATAAATGAAAGGGAATATTGTACCGAAGTTGCCCCTGTTAAGAAGGGTACTTTCACTGAAATCATTTACAGCTTGAACATATTTCAAAACATCTCTAAATACTCTTGTTGGTTCAGTTGAGGGTTTATAATGTACCTCTGGATAATCATTTCCATTGCCAACCTCAAGATAACAATCAGTCAAAGTTTGGTTATTTGCAACTGAAAAGGTGTTATAGAGAAATTTATTGGCTGTCTGATCAGAATCATTGGCATCATTGATGATGAATACAAAGACATGCCTGGGTTTGTTTATTCCTGTGGAAATACGGAAATTGGCAGTCTGTTGTCTTGTTGAATTGCCTCTCTCAACCATTTCTCTCATGTAAGTCCACTTTCTGTTGTCAAGATACTTGCTCATGTATAAGGACTTTCCCGTAGAATTAAAAATAATACGAGAAACTATTAGCTGGAATTTAGTTAGTATCACACGACATTCATCAGTAGCTTGCCAAATCATATTGTCATCACTCTCAAGTGTCAGGTTCACCTCTACTTTTGAGTTAGGCATGAGTTCATCCCAAAAACTCTTGAAAAAACCGTATCTGTTAAATGCTATCTCTGCATTTATTTCACCACCATCATTAAGCAAAGCTTTACGATCTGAGAATCCTTTGTTATAAGCAGCTTGTGCCACTCTGTTTTCAGCACCTCTGGTGGTGTCAAGATAGAAGAACTCATTGGTTCCCTGACTTACAGCATAACCCTGTGAATACTCAAGCAATGACTTAATATTTGTGGCCTGGTTAGCATCTCGGCATTCATAAACATCAAGACCATTCATTTGTACATTAATGGTGTTAATAAGAGCGTGAACTGAATTAACAATACCATTTCGATCTGCAGCAGCAATTTTAGCTCCATCTGCAAGCTTATTTTCTTTGAAAATAACATTAAAACGGGCATTATACCAGTCAAATGGTGTAGTCTCTCCACTGTTATCAACAACGAAACGGTAACCTGTTTTCCTCTGATGAGCATTATTTGCTACTACAGTAATAAGTGCTGTCTCTAGTTCGAACACTACATCTTCATATCTTTCGATATATTTTGAGTCACGATAGTTTGACATATATTATTGTGTTAGATAAAAGTTATTTGATTTTACGAGGTCTTCCTCTCTTTCTTTTGATTAAACCACCAGTCTGGCTCACACTCTCAGTTCCACTCTTGTTTCCACTTTTTCTCTTTTTCAAAAGTTCTATGATTTTGTCACCAGCTTTTTTGCCAGCATGTTCACCAATTGTTGTGGCTGCTTTTTCAGCTGCTTTTTTTCCAGCTGTTTTGATCATATCAGTCACAATACCTTCACCATGTTGTTCATATTTTTTAAACTCAAACCGTTTCATATACTATTAGGTTTTATAATTCCACACCTCTCAAGAATAACTCAATATACCAATCAATCCCGTTTAAATCGACTGGAGCTCTAGAAGAGTCTGTGACATAAAAGCGCATTGAGCTGATTGAATGTGTTGAGACAGGATTCCATGAAAGAAAACGAGGTTTGTAAGTGAAAGGTAAACTTCTAACGAGATCTGTGACTGGTATAACTGCGATTGTATTTGTGCTATTTCCATCAACAATGCTATCTATCACCATATCACAATTGATATAAATTTCATCTACTCCTCTTGTAATATCAGGTAGATTTGTTCCATATTCTGTGGCTGAAACTAATTTTGAATCGAAACCGATAAGTTTTCTGAAATCAAGATTTCTCAGATCCACTCGATAGTTTTCATCAAGTTCAATCAAAATGCGATATGTTGACAAAACGAAATACATGTTAATACCATACTTGAATTTTGATTTGTCTGTTTCAGATGGATTCAGTACATGGCTGTTTTTTCTCATGTACTCATGAATGTAACTATTGATATCGTCGTATGAATACATCCCGTCAACGAATGTTATTGTTTCCCAGTTTACACCTTTGTCATAGCTGTATTTCATTTGATTATTTTCAAAAATATCTCTGATATTGTACCAACTGTATGTCATATTGATAACATTCACTGCCATTTCATATTTCAAATCATTCGTTAATTTGAGAGGTGTATTGGATCTTTTTTCAAAATCATGACTCTTGCTGACATCAATTTTGTCTCTGTTTTTACTGTTGAATCGTAATGAAATTTCTGTCATATACTTTTACATTAGATATTTCATCATCATTTTATTTAGCTCTTTGATTCCAATGACGCCCATTCTGTTTAATATGTGCAATATCTTTACAAACTCATTTCTGACACCAGCACTGTTATTACCTGCAAATAGGGACCCACCAAGTAATTGCAATCGTGAAAGCAAGTCTCCAATATTATTGTAATGAAAAACACCTGCTCCATATTGTTTTCTCTTTCTCATTCCTTGCCCTGTTTTGTATTTGTAAGAAGCTAATACATCTACAATCGTTTCTCTGTATTTTTTCAAAGTTTTCAATTCTTGATCATAAGATTCTTTATCTTCTGGTGTTTTTGCATGTGCTTTTCTAGGTCCTAGCATTTTGGCGATATCTGCAGCTTTTTTCTTTTCTTCAAGAAGTTTTTGTGGGCTGACTTGAGTTAAATCGTTTGGTTTTAAAAGCTTGTTATTTTTTAATATAATTCTGTCATCTTTGTTGAAATTGTTATCGATCGCTAATATGGTGGGTTTCCCATCCTTATCTTCTGGTGCTTCAATGGCTTTAGGAAGTTCTGTATCCATTGCAATTGCTCTACGATTAGATTCCATAACATCATCAAGTCCTTGTGTTAAAGCCAGTTGATTTTGTTTCAACTATTCAATTACTTCATCCTGTTTTTTGTCTACACTTTCTTTCACACTCTTCTGGACATCAATAGAGGGTTTCAGTAATTCTGATGTTGTATCATATGCATCCTGTTTCCTATTTTCATAAGTCTTGATAACCTCACGAACTTCTCTTGTTTTATTTCCAGCTTCAATTCCACTTTTAAGAAGCCTTTTCATACGTTCTATATCCATATACAATTGTGTTAGACTAATCTAAACTATTAACATATGGAAATTCCAAATTATGATATCATTCAGAATTCAAATAATTCATTCAGACAGTTGTATCCGTATATGCCAAAAGATACATTTAGAATGTTATTGGCTGGTAATTCTGGATCTGGAAAGACAACATTGTTCATGCATCTGATTATGGAACCGTTGGTCTATTATGATCAGATACATCTTTATGCAAAAAATTTGGATCAAGACAAGTACAAATATCTTCGGAAAGTAATGGATGAAATAAGCAGTCACATTGGATATCCTGCCTTGGTTTGCAGTCAAGATGAAATATCACCTGTTGAACAGATTAAAGACACTGATTTACAACGATTGGTTGTGTTTGATGATTTCGTGACTGACAAGAAACAAGATCAGATAATCAGCTATTTCATTCAGGGAAGACACAAGAACTGTTCAGTCATATATCTCACACAATCATTCTATGGCTGTCCAAAATCAATCAGACTCAATTGCAGTCACTTCTGCATTTATGATTTCCCATCCTCAAGAGAAAGGAACTTGATTGCACAAGAACTTGGAATCGACAAGAAGAAATACATTGAAGCAACCAAGAAACCATATTCCTTCTGTTATGTTGACAAGCCGATGAAGACAATCAAGAGAAATTTTTATGGTGCAGTTTAATCTAATCCAATATTATATGGCAACATTCAATCCAAATATATATACATATGAAATGCCTACAAAAGGTAAAAAAGATAACAATGACAACAATGGTAAAAAAGATAACAATGACAACAATGGCAACAATGGTAAAAATGACAACAATGGCAACAATGGTAATTGATAGAACAAACTTTACTGTGTTATCTAATCTAATATTATATGGGAGTTTTTAATTCTCCACAAGATCAAGATAAAACAAAAACTGGTGAAAGAGGTCCAGCAGGTCCGATTGGTCCAAAAGGTGATAAAGGTGATATAGGTCCAAAAGGTAATACAGGTCCTGTTGGTCCAAAAGGTGATAAAGGTGATAAGGGTGATACTGGTGCTAGAGGTCCATTTGGTTTTAAAGGTGAGAAAGGTAATACTGGTCTAAGGGGTCCACAAGGTCCAAAAGGTGAAACAGGTCTTGGAATTAGATTTACACAAGATGGTAATTATGATATCCAAAACAAAAAAAATGAGTAATGTTGCTGAACCTACTTCTGACAAAGATGCTGCCACAAAGGTGTATACTGATGACCTTGTTGTTTCATCATTCCTCAACGCGAAGGAGTATGTTGATACTGAAATTGCAAGCTGCTTGAAAAGAGATGGAACTGACCCAGCTGAGGGTGATCTGAACATGGATGACTACAAAATAACAAATGTTGGGGCTCCAACTTCTGACAAAGATGCCACCAATGTGAGATATGTCAATGATGCTGTGTTGTCAATTGAAGGAACAAGATTGAACCCATTCAAATTCCTTCTTGAAGATATATCAAAAACAACTATTCTTAGAAATGCAAATGATCTCAAATTGGAAAATTTTAATAAAAGCCCTTACTCAATAAATAAAAAAGCCTTGTCTTTTGTTATTCCTACTGCTGGTCTTACAACTGTTCTTCGTTTTGATTTGTCACAATTGGAAGTTCCAAGATACACTTTTGCTGTTGAGTTTTATACTGACGGTAATCCAAATAATGCAACAGTCGATGACGACAGTCTGTCATCTAATTTAATTGAAAGAAAGGATTCAATAAAAAGAGCATTTCCAAAGACTCATCTTGTTGATGGTTATCTTAAGAGAATATTCTTCCTTGAAAAAACAAGTCAAGGAGCTACATCAATGGAATTATTGTTGATCTCACCATATTTATCAAATAATGCCAAACATCATGTCATAGTTTATGGTGTTTATGGATTTTCTAATATCATTTTATCACATATTCACGACCCAGCTTTTGAAATAGAAGAAGGAAGAATTGTATTTAATAATGAGGTTAAAATGAGTTTTCATAGAATAGTCAATGTTGCACGCCCTATACTTCCACAAGACAGCGCAACTAAAAAATACGTTGATGATGGTGTAAGAGGTAAAGTGAGTACAACATATCTCAATAATAACTTTGTGAAAAAAGATGGAAGCGTTGCAATGACTTCTGATTTGAATCTTGGAGGTAACAAATTGACTAATGTAGCAGCGCCAACAGCAAACAATGATACAGCCACAAAGGGGTATGTTGATACTGAAATTGCTGGAATTACTGGCATTGATGTTTCTCCATTTCTTAAAAAAGATGGAAGTGTTGCAATGACTGGTGATCTGAACATGGGTGACAATAAAATAACAAATGTTGAGACTCCAACTTCTGACAAAGATTCTGCCAACAAAAAGTATGTTGATGACCTTATTTTATCAGCATCTGGTACCCAACGCAACCCATTCGCTTTTCTGTTAAAAGACATATCCAAGTCTTCTGCAGTCAGTGATGCAACAAACCTTCAAATTGAGAATTTTGATAGATCACCATACCACATAAATAAGTCCTCATTGTCTTTTATCATTTCACATAGTGGTAACTTTACATCCAAAATTCGTTTTGATTTGACATCTTTGAGAAACAGTCAGTACACTTTTGTTGTTGAGTTTTACTCACCATCTGATCCAAGAAGTGCAACAGTCGATATATTCCTTCCAACTGTAAATATACGAGATGCGGGACAGCCGTTTCAAAAACCTTTTCCCCAAACTCCACACGTTGATGGTTATATGAAGAAGCTTTTCCGAATCGAAAAAACCAGTGGTGGGCAAGCGGCAATACAGGTGGAACTTTCCAGCACAGCTCCTGCGTCTAACACCAAAACACATATCATCGTTTATGGGGCCTATGGCTATCATACCAATTTGTCTTACTTTGTGCACGACCCAGCGTATGAAATTGAAAACGGCCATGTTGCGTTTGGTAGTAATGTTGACATGAAATTAAACAAAATCCTCAACCTGCAGGATAACCCCTCAAACCCACAAGATGCTGTGAACAAAAGTTATGTGGACCAGAGGTTGCAAACCAAACTCGATACGATTGCACAACAAAATCTAAATATGAACAACAATGCCATCACTGATCTTGCTCCACCTGTCAACGCAGACGATGCGGTGACAAAACTTTATACTGACGAATATTTTCTCCGACGAGACGGTTCGACTGCGATGTATGGCGATTTGTCAATGGGTGGAAATAAAGTGACGAATTTAGCGGACCCGTCGAATGAAACTGATGCTGTGAACTTCAGAGTTTTAAATCGAGCTGGAATAGTTATTAGAGCAAACGCTTTATTATTGAATGGAACAAATGCGATGGCAGCGGATATGAAACTTGGAGGGCATAAAATCATTAACTTAAAAGAAGGAACAAATAAAACCGATGCCGTAAATTTAGATCAATTAGAAAAAAGTCATATTTCATCTGCTTCTCATCCAAAGAATGCTTTCAAATATTTGATGAATGATATTGATGAAGTCAGTACTGAATATGGCTTGACAGTTAATGGCTATGTCAATTTACCTCGTTCACCACATTTGATTTCAAAAAAGGTCATTGATATAGACTTGAATAAAGAAGCTAATCATGTTTACAGAGCTAGAATTGGATTTAATATGTATACAATAAAAGATGGAAAATACACTTTCATTCTTGAATGGCTATTTCCTGATTATGAAGGAATGAATTTTAGTAGTGTAACATTCAGTGCAACTGGTGGAATTACAATTCATAAAACTGTAGGGAGAAAATTTGACAACAGAAATGAAGATCATTCGAGATATTTATTATGGATTGAAAAACCATCAGCAAGTTCACCACCTGAATATTTATATTGTACGATTTATATTAATGCTAACCCAACTTATCCAAATAAGTACAAAGTTCATTGTGTTGCATATGGTATTGATTTTGAAGCAGCCGACGTTCCATCAAGTGTTTACGACTTCGCAGAAGCTTATAAAATCGTGAATGAAACAATACAATTACAAACTGATTTAGATTTGAATGGTTTTGATGTGAAAGAAAATGAAAATTGGTTGTTTGGTGGAGACAATGGTGAATTGACAATGCTAAATAATATTAATATGAACAGCTATTTAATAAATGAGGCTAAACTTGGCGGTGATTTAAATCTGAATGGCTATAGAATTCATAATAATAGTTTGAATCTATTTCGTTCAAGCGTTACAGGTGTAATCATGGAAACAGCTCTCGATCTAGGTGGATTTGCTCTTTACCAGCCGAAATTAGGAGGTGATCTAAATTTGAATGGGAATAATATAATTGGTCAAATACAATATTTAAATTGCTTTGTTAAAGCCAAACAAGGACATAATAAGAATGCTTTGAAGCCTGTATTGATAAATGGCTCTGAATTTTTAGTTATTCATAACAATAACTTTCATATTAAGAATATGTATATTTTACAAGGAACAAAACCCGGAATGTTCTACTTCAAGAAAAAGAATGAAGGCGCTGGAGTATTACCATTACCAGCAACTATTTTCGAATATAGAATTACTTCTTTGAGTAGAAACATCACAACGGTTAACGTCAACAAATCATTATCAAGAGGCTATTTTATAATTGACTATTCACATCCCAATAGTGGAGCATTTGATACAGCATTCACACTTGAAGTGGTCATGAATTAATCTAAATTAATATTATAATGGTAGTTTTTAATTCTCCACAAAATCAAGATAATACAAGAACTGGTGAAAGAGGCCCTAAAGGTGATAAAGGTGATAAAGGAATTGGTTTTACATTAACACAAGATGGTCACTATGATCTTGGAAACAAACATTTGACTAATGTAAAAGCAGGCAATGATTCTGATCATGTTGTTATCAAATCACAAGTTTCAGATATTGTCAGAGATAGTTTTTTGGATTTGTGGGTTTCTGAATTCATTAGATTGTATTCAAAATGCGTTTATCGAATCGACAGAGCAAATAATAATTTTCTAGATATGAATGCAGACAGAAAAGTTGAAACATTGTACGATCTCTCGAATGAAGAAAATAATGCAACACAATCAACTTTAAACATAAGACCCACTGTTTGTACCAAAGCTAATAAGCATAATGGTCGTTATTATTTAGACTTTAATGGATCACAGAGAATGATAAGTCAAATCAATTTAAATAATGATGTTGTTAATATCTTCATTGTTTATAAATTAAATTCAAATACAGGTGGAAATCCATGGAAAAATGGGCTTTTTGGTCATGATAATGGAGGTTATGATAAGTTTGTCAGCTATTACAATGGTTCAAATTTAGCTATAAGTGGTGTTGATCAATCAAATTGTGTATATTTTGGTCCAGCAGCATCTATACAAAGTTTCAGAAAAATAGCAGATTATTCAGTAAATGATTTGGGTCAAATAAATGTTTGGCACTGCTTGTCTGTTCACTGGGATAATTTATCTTCTCCAAAAACAAACACAAGTAAAATCTATTGGAATAAAAAACATATTGGAAGTTTTACAGCTGCTAATAGAAGTGGTAGTCAGCAAATGACTTTTGTTGATTTGGATCCTAGCTCCATCGCACCTCTTGACGGTAGTGTCATTTTTTTCTGTGTGTACTTGGATTTCATGTTAGATGAAAAAACAATTTTGGATCATTATAGCGTTTTAATGCAACGATATAATATATGATAGAAGACATAATAAAATATGTTGAACATTCATTCGAAGAAACCAAAAAACAGTATCCTTATGTTGATGACTCGATACTTAAATCATCTCTTGTATACCAGTTTCTGTATCATAAGCATTTCAATAAATTGTATACAGTTGAAAACATATTACATGTTCACAAGGATATTGGGCTTATTGGCCCTGGGAGTGGTTGTATTACACGATTTCTTGAAAGAACACTTGGTTGGATTGATGTATTGAACTCACATGGTATTCTACATGATGCTTTCGGTAGATTCTATGATTATTATTCACTTGATCGAGGGTACACATATGCTTTGTCAGAGAATGCAACATCAAGATTGATGAAAAGATCTCCATTATGTGGTCAGATATCTGGAATACTTTATTGCATATTCAAGAGAATTATAGTATAAACAATATGTATGAAAGAGCGTAAAAGCATATTCAGCTGGAACCATATTTCAAGTGAATTAACAGAAGATCAGGTAAATGAATTAAAATCCTATTACCGAACATATCACAGAAAGTGTTGGGCTCATAAACAGGCGGTTAAACGGTTCAAAAAATGGAAATTACTGGGGAATTCCTTGTCCATCATCTTTGCAACTGGGGGTCTCGCCACAAGTGTGGCAACAGGTGGTGTTAGTTTGGTAGCCATCAGTACAGCAGCACTTTTGATACAAGGGTGGATGAAGCATAAAAACCTAGATTTGAAAATCCAAAATTGCATATATGCTTATCAAAGCTATCAACATCTACTCAATTCAATAAAAGACAAGTTGAGAAGTGGTGATTTTGATACTTCAAGTATACAAATCTCAATGAAGAATATCGATGATTATGTGACTGACAACAGTCCAATTATTGATAAGTACCTTCTGAAATATGATGAAAAATTCACTGCTTGATAATACGAATAATCTTATCAAATCTCAACAATAGAATCTCAACCCAATATCGATCATAAAATCCAAGCGTCTTTTTTGATCTAGTAACTTTTATTTCATCAAATGGAAGATCAAGCATTAAAAATATTTGCTTTAGCATAAATTTAGTGCTAATCATTCTTTTACGATTCTTATTCACCAAAGGAAGGACAGTGTCTATCTCTTCGAATATTTTCAATATTTTACCCTTATCTTTTACAGAAATTTGAAATCTATTCTTGCGACATATACCATTTATCACATTTTCAATATGATACTTCCGGTGATATACTGATTTTCGCTTTATTTTATACATATTATTATGAAAGTCGACGTACTCTTTACAATAATCATAACCATGAACGGAACCACAATTTAGACAAACATTTTCACCATCATCATTAAACATTTTCTGATTATCACAGCAAGGTGCTTTCACACTTTTAACAACTTTGACCAATAGCTGATCACAAAAAGGACATGTCAACTCCCCCATATTCTTCAATTCATTGTGGATTACTAAATTACAACTCATCTATATTATTATATGAGATATTATTTCTTTACATAACTAACACACGACGTCACGGCATAGCTGTGCCGGCCAGAGCGATGACTCATTCCCTGTTTTCCGAGAATGTCACGCTTGGTGATTTTTCCGAGAAAGTCACGCATTTTTATACGAGATCAAAAATGTGCTGACCTTGGTTCCATCAGATTGAACAACTATAGTTTTTCCAAAATACGAGATCATTTTGCTAAAACACCCCCTAAATTAATTTTTGATCTGGTACCCCAAACACTATACTACTGTCCGCCGTTGCCAAGAAAACACTTGCCTTGGAAGCTAAATAAAATTACGCTGTTTATTTGTCTCTTGTGGTTTCATGTCTCCCGCGCTAAAAAAAGGTCAAATAACCCCTGCCCAACAAAAAAAATAACGCAACCTCAATATTTTTTTCTGCTCCGTCCGAGGGCCTGGCTTCCGCTTCACAAAAACATTTTGAAGGCTCTCAGAACTCGGAGGCCCTTTCGGCAGGGTTCAATCACAAATATTTCACAAATCTTCCGTCCATTTCGCCAGAATCGCACACCCAGGGGTAAAAGTCATAATACTCTCGACCTTCTCTGAAACACGTGTAACACAATCCATCTTTCCCACAATTACTGCATTTGATAACTTTTGTGTTACCCCGACTATTACACAATAGGGCGACTCCCAAAGCGCCCAAAGGAACTCTTCATGAGCCTCATCCCAGCGAAGAGCCGTTCGCTCCCTCATTTTTTTGGCGATGTACTCCTTGAGAATTGTCCCACGAAGCTCAAGAGGAAGGTTTCGAATTGCCTCGCAAAGATCACGGTTGTAGGCTCCACTGTCTGCCATCTTGGCGCATATGCTGGTGCAGTAAATGTTCAATAGGAGAAATGTTTCTGGAACACTTCCGTGTACACACATTTCTTCAATAGGAAATTTTCTGGCACACTTCACGCAATCGAAGGCGCGCGATTTGACATGTAAGATGAGGGTTCTGGTCACAGCGCACACAACAGCGAACAAAGTATCCTCGAAACGAGGCAAAAATCCGAGTTTCGGGGATACTTTGTTCGCTGTTGTGTGCGCTGTGCCAGAACCCTCATCTTACACATGTCAAAGAGTTGTTTCCTGTCGGTACTGGTATGGTCAGTGGTCGGTGTATAATTCAATGTCGAGAGCCGTTAAATGCAATGGCAGCAAATGCGTATAGAAAAATCTTGACTTGTTGGACGCCGCGATTACTCTATGTTTTGTTTAAAGAACTTTATTTTCATCAAAGAAATTTTCAACCTTGAACCTTTCGAGTGCTTCTACAAACAATTCGGTGTTGTAACCTGTTTGGTTGTATTTTAATAGCATAATACTTTTCCATTGATTCTGCCACCAATACTGCGAAGCACCAAACGAGGATTCCCGGTTAAAGACTGAAAAATGAGTTAATGAGTTGCTTCATACCGGAAAGTTTAAAGAAGCACTGTCACCGGGATTTTTGCTGTTTTTGGTTCAATTCTGCCAAAATTACTGCCTTTTTACCTGTTACCGTGCAAAAAATGCTCCTACAGAATCAGCGAGATGAATTCCAATGAAATTTTAGCAGGAAGAGCTAACCATAATAATATTTTTGGGTGATTTTTCAATACATAGCTTGAAATTTTGAAAAAACTGGCAAGTTTTTTTCAAATTTCAACCCATTTCCATCCTCGTCATCTTACATGGAATACAGACGTTTATGGTGTCAATGCAGTACAACAGTCTTTGGCAACAAAACTAGACCATTATTTTAAGGTTTCCACTGATGCATTGGCAGTTTTAAGCTTTTTAAAGTGATGGTACAATAGCGTGACACTGCCCCTTTAAAGTTGCATTACTCTTCAATTCTGGTCACTGTACGTAAGCGTTTGAGCCAAAAACCGCCTGACGTAACAGGAGTTACAATAAATTCATTACAACTCGGACACGGAATAATCATCATCACTTCTTCAGCCGAATAAGATCTAAGGTCCAGTTATATTTCTCCAGGCACGCGAACAGCTCTATAGCTGCTACTCTACTTTGACGATTCTCTTTTCAATTATTCTTACTACCAGTTGGTTGTGCTGAGAGTAAAAGCGCCAAAAAGAGACCTTTCAAACAGACCACGAGCCGCCCCATTGCTTTTGTGATTACTTTTGTTTTACTGAATTGTCGAGTTCTTTTGAATTTGCTCCATGCGTCAGCAAGGATTTTTCCTGTTTGAATGCAAATTTTGCTGCAAAATTACTGGGAAGCCCCGAAACACTTTTAATCAATAACCACTGGTTTAAATAAGATGGAGTACTTCTATAAGACTCGATCCACTAAGCGGCGAAGGAAAAAAGAAGATGCAACGTCGAAACCAGTTGGGTTTCGTGACTTGATGTTTCCAACTCTTAATACTAATCGAATAAGATGTATCATTAGTCCACTTGCATAAGTTGCTTGATAATCCGTGCAACAAGTCAGCACTTCTCAAACCATTTTATTTAGAAGTTTGACCCAGTTACGATTCAGCCACAAACACAGAGGCTGCAACCCGTGTAGCTTATCCTGGGAGAAAGAGGTCTTTAGATATTAACAAATAACATGAATGAAGTCAATTTAGTCGCGAGGTTTCACGCTTCACTAATGTACCCATAAAAACATTAACCAAAGAAAACAACTTTTGAATTTTTGGTTAATAGAATCCATTTCGTTTTGACTGTGAATATGAATATCATATATTTGAACTGCGGATTAAAGAATGGAGAAGAGAGCGATCATCGCAGTTATGAACACTAATTAATTGAGCAGTAGTGACAACTGTGATGATCGCTCTCATCTTCATTCTTTACTCCGCAGTTCAAATATATGATATTCATATATTCACAGTCATTTATTCATCACACACGGGCTTAGTACGAACCAAAAAAAATGACCAGCTCCCAGTTGGCTAGCCGACTATATAGCTCAGTTGGTAGAGCACTGCACCGGTACGGTATCGTAGAGATCGTGGGCTCCACTACCGTACAAGCCTGAATCAGTTTTTTTCAGTAATGTCGTCAGAACTGCGACGGATTACTCTTTCTTGAAAAGCTACAAATCTTTATCACTTATAGTGTCCATACTGGTTCAGAAGACATTGATACGTCTCAATGATTTTTCCCGTTTCTAAGCTACTAAGTATCTTTAAAAAGACAAAAAGCCTACCTTACCACACCAAAAAGAAAACAATAGCAAACTACAGAAGGGTTCACTCATTTGCGTATAAAAAGGGCAAAGCGGAAAAAAATCCAGTTGTTTTCCACGCAACCAAGATATCGGTTGTAGGCTTTCTAGTTGTAGACATGATCGACATCGGCAACATAAAGGTGCAGAAATTTCATTTCTGTGCAATTTTTCTACTTTTTGCACTTGCTACCAATGCACTTATTCAAGAAGACACTACATACGAAACTGAAAGGACAGTCAATGATAAAGGTGTGCCAGGGGGAGTAGTGGAGAAGATGCGTTTTTTGTCCTTCCGAACTGATTTTGAGAGGTCGAGCGTTGTGCTCATAAATCGTTCAAATAAGCCTGAAGAAGATGTTAAACCGGTTTTCGACGAGTTGGCAAAAGATTTACAACGAAATGCTTGTCGCTGTTTCGGTTGTGTTACCCTTCTTTACCACTTCAGTGTACCAAAGTAAAATGTTCGTACCGGTGTGATTTCGTTGAATGTAGATTGAAAAAAATTTGCCTTGTCTTGATTGTTTTGAACTTGTCTTAAAAACCATGGCCATGAATGTCCGCCGTTGGCAACAAACACCTACCTTAGCCTGAGCTGTGGCCATGAATGCCTGCCGTTGTCAATTAACACTTGCCTTAGAAACCGCGGCCTTGAATGTCCGCCGTTGTCAAGAAACACTTGTACGATGGCCCACAAGGGACACGCTCCAAATTAAAAAAGAGCTGCAAATAAAAAAAGAAACGCTGCAAACAAAAAAGAAACGCTGCAAATAATAAAAGAAACGCTGCAAATTAAAAAAAAGACGCACTGCAAATAAAAAAAGAAGCGATGCAAATAAAAAAAGAAACGCTGCAAACAAAAAAGAAACGCTGCAAATAAAAAAAAGAAGCGCTCCAAACAAAAAAGGAAACGCTGCAAATAAAATATGGATGCTGCAAATAAAAAAAGAAATGCTGCAAACAAAAAAGAAGCGCTGCAAACAAAAAAGAAACGCTGGTCTTCTCAACAAAAGAGAAGGACTTGGAATGAGTGTCCGAACGCTCAAAAGACGTCTGAAGTCTCTTGGGTTGCGGAGGAAAGGTAATGCCAAGATAATAGATGATAGTACAATTAGAGACGCACGATGGCTCACAAGGGACACGCTGCAAATTAAAAAAGACCTGTAAATAAAACAGAAACGCTGCAAACAAAAAAGAAACGATGCAAATGAAAAAAGAAGCGCTGCAAATAAAAAAAGAAACGCTGCAAACAAAAAAGAAACGTTGCGAATAAAAAAAAAGACGCACTGCAAATAAAAAAAGAAGCGCTGCAAATAAAAAAGAAACGCTGCAAACAAATAAGAAACGCTGCAAAAAAATAAGAAGCGCTGCAAATAAAAAAAGAAGCGCTGCAAATAAAAAAAGAAACGCTGCAAATAAAAAAGGAAACACTGCAAATAAAAAAAGAAACGCTGCAAATAAAAAAGAAACGCTGCAAATAAAAAAGAAACGCTGCAAATAAAAAAGAAACGCTGCAAACAAATAAGAAACGCTGCAAAAAAATAAGAAGCGCTGCAAATAAAAAAAGAAGCGCTGCAAATAAAAAAAGAAACGCTGCAAAGAAAAAAGGAAACACTGCAAATAAAAAAAGAAACGCTGCAAATAAAAAAGAAACGCTGCAAATAAAAAAGAAACGCTGCAAATAAAAAAGAAACGCTGCAAACAAATAAGAAACGCTGCAAAAAAATAAGAAGCGCTGCAAATAAAAAAAGAAGCGCTGCAAATAAAAAAGAAACGCTGCAAATAAAAAAGGAAACGCTGGAAATAAAATATGGATGCTGCAAATAAAAAAGACGAAGAAACTTTCGCGCGCACTTTTCGAGGGGAACTGGGCCTTAAAGCGGCTGAGTGTAACTTCCTAGACTGCGAGCAGTCCCTCTGTCTTTCCTTCGTCGATCTTGTAAGCAAACGCGAAGCCCGAGCGAGCGGAAATTGGGGCGAGCGGAAAGATAGACATATCTTTTCGCTCGCTCGACTTGACTTCCGCTCTCCCCAATTTCCGCTCGCTCGGGCTTTTTCTTTTTATTTAAACGATTATATGTCTGTAATGTCACTAAATGGGGGAAATAAAGCATGTTGTTGTTGTTGTTGTTGTTCAAGAATGGCGTCTCTACGATGGCCCACAAGGGACACGCTCCAAATTAAAAAAAGAGCTGGAAATAAAAAAAGAAACGCTGCAAACAAAAAAGAAACGCTGCAAATTAAAAAAAAGACGTACTGCAAATAAAAAAAGAAGCGATGCAAATAAAAAAAGAAACGCTGCAAACAAAAAAGAAACGCTGCAAATAAAAAAAAGAAGCGCTGCAAACAAAAAAGGAAACGCTGCAAATAAAATATGGATGCTGCAAATAAAAAAAGAAATGCTGCAAACAAAAAAAGAAGCGCTGCAAACAAAAAAGAAACGCTGCAAATAAAAAAAAGAAGCGCTGCAAACAAAAAAAGAAACGCTGCAAATAAAATATGGATGCTGCAAATAAAAAAAGAAACGCTGCAAATAAAAAAAGAAGCGCTGCAAACAAAAAAGAAACGCTGCAAATAAAAAAGGAAACGTTGCAAATAAAATATGGATGCTGCAAATAAAAAAGACGAAGAAACTTGCGCGCGCACTTTTCGAGGGGAACTGGGCCTTAAAGCTGCTGAGTGTGACTTCCACTCGTGAATTTCGTCGCAATGTTTTGCAGTTTTGGGGTAAAAGTGTAGTTAACGAGACTGTTTGTGATAAATGTTTAGCTGAAAACAACACCGGCGACGTTATTAAGCACTATTTTCATCGTGGGTATAATTATGACGCCATTGTGGGTCTTCTCAACAAAAGAGAAGGACTTGGAATGAGTGTCCGAACGCTCAAAAGACGTCTGAAGTCTCTTGGGTTGCGGAGGAAAGGTAATGCCAAGATAATAGATGATAGTACAATTATAGACGCCATTTTTGAACAACAACAAAAACAACATGCTTTATTTCCCCCATTTAGTGACATTGCAGACATACAATCGTTTAAATAAAAAGAAAAAGCCCGAGCGAGCGGAAATTGGGGAGAGCGGAAGTCAAGTCGAGCGAGCGAAAAGATATGTCTATCTTTCCGCTCGCCCCAATTTCCGCTCGCTCGGGCTTCGCGTTTGCTTACAAGATCGACGAAGGAAAGACAGAGGGACTGCTCGCAGTCTAGGAAGTTACACTCAGCCGCTTTAAGGCCCAGTTCCCCTCGAAAAGTGCGCGCGAAAGTTTCTTCGTCTTTTTTATTTGCAGCATCCATATTTTATTTCCAGCGTTTCCTTTTTTATTTGCAGCGTTTCTTTTTTATTTGCAGCGTTTCTTTTTTATTTGCAGCGCTTCTTTTTTTATTTGCAGCGCTTCTTATTTTTTTGCAGCGTTTCTTATTTGTTTGCAGCGTTTCTTTTTTATTCGCAGCGCTTCCTTTTTTTATTTGCAGTGCGTCTTTCTTTTTATTCGCAGCGTTTCTTTTTTCTTTGCAGCGTTTCTTTTTTTATTTGCAGCGCTTCTTTTTTTATTTGCAGCGTTTCTTTTTTGTTTGCAGCGTTTCTGTTTTATTTACAGGTCTTTTTTAATTTGCAGCGTGTCCCTTGTGAGCCATCGTGCACTTGCCTTGGAAACCGTGGCCATGATTGTCCGCCGTTGCCAAGAAAACACTTGCCTTACGCTGTTTATTTGTCTCTTGTGGTTTCATGTCTCCCGCGCTAAAAAAAGGTCAAATAACCCCTGCCCAACAAAAAAAATAACGCAACCTCAATATTTTTTTTCTGCTCCGTCCGAGGGCCTGGCTTCCGCTTCACAAAAACATTTTGAAGGCTCTCAGAACTCGGAGGCCCTTTCGGCAGGGTTCAATCACAAATATTTCACAAATCTTCCGTCCATTTCGCCAGAATCGTACACCCAGGGGTAAAAGTCATAATACTCTCGACCTTCTCTGAAACACGTGTAACACAATCCATCATTCCCACAATTACTGCATTTGCTGCATTTGATAACTTTTGTGTTACCCCCGACTATTACACAATAGGGCGACTCCCAAAGCGCCCAAAGGAACTCTTCATGAGCCTCGTCCCAGCGAAGAGCCGTTCGCTCCCTCATTTTTATGGCGATGTACTCCTTGAGAATTGTCTCACGAAGCTCAAGAGGAAGGTTTCGAATTGCCTCGCAAAGATCACGGTTGTAGGCTCCACTGTCTGCCATCTTGGCGCATATGCTGGTGCAGTAAATGTTCAATAGGAGAAATGTTTCTGGAACACTTCCGTGTACACACATTTCTTCAATAGGAAATTTTCTGGCACACTTCACGCAATCGAAGGCGCGCGATTTGACATGTAAGATGAGGGTTCTGGTCACAGCGCACACAACAGCGAACAAAGTATCCTCGAAACGAGGCAAAAATCCGAGTTTCGGGGATACTTTGTTCGCTGTTGTGTGCGCTGTGCCAGAACCCTCATCTTACACGTGTCAAAGAGTTGTTTCCTGTCGGTACTGGTATGGTCAGTGGTCGGTGTATAATTCAATGTCGAGAGCCGTTAAATGCAATGGCAGCAAATGCGTATAGAAAAATCTTGACTTGTTGGACGCCGCGATTACTCTATGTTTTGTTTAAAGAACTTTATTTTCATCAAAGAAATTTTCAACCTTGAACCTTTCGAGTGCTTCTACAAACAATTCGGTGTTGTAACCTGTTTGGTTGTATTTTAATAGCATAATACTTTTCCATTGATTCTGCCACCAATACTGCGAAGCACCAAACGAGGATTCCCGGTTAAAGACTGAAAAATGAGTTAATGAGTTGCTTCATACCGGAAAGTTTAAAGAAGCACTGTCACCGGGATTTTTGCTGTTTTTGGTTCAATTCTGCCAAAATTACTGCCTTTTTACCTGTTACCGTGCAAAAAATGCTCCTACAGAATCAGCGAGATGAATTCCAATGAAATTTTAGCAGGAAGAGCTAACCATAATAATATTTTTGGGTGATTTTTCAATACATAGCTTGAAATTTTGAAAAAACTGGCAAGTTTTTTTCAAATTTCAACCCATTTCCATCCTCGTCATCTTACATGGAATACAGACGTTTATGGTGTCAATGCAGTACAACAGTCTTTGGCAACAAAACTAGACCATTATTTTAAGGTTTCCACTGATGCATTGGCAGTTTTAAGCTTTTTAAAGTGATGGTACAATAGCGTGACACTGCCCCTTTAAAGTTGCATTACTCTTCAATTCTGGTCACTGTACGTAAGCGTTTGAGCCAAAAACCGCCTGACGTAACAGGAGTTACAATAAATTCATTACAACTCGGACACGGAATAATCATCATCACTTCTTCAGCCGAATAAGATCTAAGGTCCAGTTATATTTCTCCAGGCACGCGAACAGCTCTATAGCTGCTACTCTACTTTGACGATTCTCTTTTCAATTATTCTTACTACCAGTTGGTTGTGCTGAGAGTAAAAGCGCCAAAAAGAGACCTTTCAAACAGACCACGAGCCGCCCCATTGCTTTTGTGATTACTTTTGTTTTACTGAATTGTCGAGTTCTTTTGAATTTGCTCCATGCGTCAGCAAGGATTTTTCCTGTTTGAATGCAAATTTTGCTGCAAAATTACTGGGAAGCCCCGAAACACTTTTAATCAATAACCACTGGTTTAAATAAGATGGAGTACTTCTATAAGACTCGATCCACTAAGCGGCGAAGGAAAAAAGAAGATGCAACGTCGAAACCAGTTGGGTTTCGTGACTTGATGTTTCCAACTCTTAATACTAATCGAATAAGATGTATCATTAGTCCACTTGCATAAGTTGCTTGATAATCCGTGCAACAAGTCAGCACTTCTCAAACCATTTTATTTAGAAGTTTGACCCAGTTACGATTCAGCCACAAACACAGAGGCTGCAACCCGTGTAGCTTATCCTGGGAGAAAGAGGTCTTTAGATATTAACAAATAACATGAATGAAGTCAATTTAGTCGCGAGGTTTCACGCTTCACTAATGTACCCATAAAAACATTAATCAAAGAAAACAACTTTTGAATTTTTGGTTAATAGAATCCATTTCGTTTTGACTGTGAATATGAATATCACATATTTGAACTGCGGATTAAAGAATGGAGAAGAGAGTGATCATCGCAGTTATGAACACTAATTAATTGAGCAGTAATGACAACTGCGATGATCGCTCTCATCTTCATTCTTTACTCCGCAGTTCAAATATATGATATTCATATATTCACAGTCATTTATTCATCACTCACGGGTTTATTAAAACCTAAAAAAATGACCAGCTCCCAGTTGGCTTGTTAGCTCAGTTGGTCGAGCACTGCATGCACCGATATCGCAGAGGTCGTGGGCTCGACTCCCGTACAAGCCTGAATCAGTTTTTTCAGTAATATCGTCCGGAATGCGACGGATCACTCATTTTTGAAAAGCTACAAATCTTTATCACTTATAGCGTCTATATTGGTTCAGAAGACATTGATATGTGTCAATAATTTTCCTGTTTCTTCTAAGTATCTTAAAAAAGACAAAAAGCCTACCTTACCACACCATAAAGAAAACAATAGGAAACTGTGGAGGGGTTCACTCATTTGCGTACAAAAAGGGCAAAGCGGAAAAAAATCCAGTTGTTTTCCACGCAACCAAGATAATCGGTTGTAGCCTTTCTCGTTGTAGAACTGATCGACATCGGCAACATGAAGGTGCAGAAATTTCATTCCTGTGCAATTTTTATACTTTTTGTACTTGCTACCAATGCACTTATTCAAGAAGACACTAAATACGAAACTGAAAGGACAGTCAATGATAAAGGTGAGCCAGTAACATTTACTACTGTTCGGTCGGTTAGCAGAACGTATCTACACTGAGCTTGCTTCAAGTTTGTCTTTGTACGAAAACCTTCCTTTCGATCAAGGATTTTAACCAGAGAGTACGTGACACAAAGTAGCGCGGGAAAATTTGGGAGGGAGGGGGGGAATTTGACCACCTGCCGGCTCCCGAATGCTGAATGGTCAAAGGTGAAAATAAATTCAAAGCAAACGTGTGCTCTATTGCCGGACACATGCCCCCATTCTGTCATAAGACTGGTGCAACATTACCAATAGCCTGCTCCAAGCTTTCGGTTAGAGGGGGACGCGAAAACGGGCACTCGCAACATTTTTCATTCGAGCGGCTTGTTTCCCCCCAAAACGTCTGGAAAACGTCTGGAAGAAGCTAAACTAGTCTCCTCAAATCACCACTACTGTGGACAGAGAAAGAACTGCGATGAATTAAACCGGGTCTGGTAAGCAGGAATATAAAGATCTTTCGTCGACAAGTCGATTGCGCGCGCTGATAATGTACTGTTACACATCGCAGAAACTTAAAGCATAAGTACACCGATTTGAATAAAGCAAACAGTTCTTGGAAAAGTGTTTTGTGAGACATTCTTTGTCGTTTAACTTTGGAATTGACCAATCGCAAAGGGAAACTAAACTTCATTGAACAGCAAATAGGAGAGAAATCGAAATCTTAGCTCAAGGAATTGCGAAAGTCAACATCCAAACAACCTGGACACTAAGTTGATCGATGATACAACTACAGAGGACGACATTCTTGGTATTTACCAAATTCTCCCAACAAACATTAAAAGAAATGTATGACCATTAGTAATAAGAATTCAAGTTCACGTTCGAATTAGCGCAATGGGAAATGAAATATTACGTAAACTAACCCCAAGGCTTCTTTTTTAAGGGGGGGGGGGGGTGGGAGGGGGGTGAAGGAGTTTAAACAAAATAGAGCTTACGTCACTCGAACCATTGTTTGGTTACTAAGAGACAATACAATAAATACCAATTGAGCGTCAAGGAATTTTTTCCTGTTTTGTTCAAATAACGAATATTTATCTCAAGCGATTTGAATTCTTTGTTTTACTGCCACATAATTTGTTCAACATTTGTTCTTTGTATGACTTTTAAATTTAACTTTAAAAGACTTTTACATGAAGAAAAAGTTGTTTCTATCCTTGTGCTCTGTCTTCTTGACGATACTGTTAAAGACAAATTAGACATGCATTATGGACCTTTACCCCTATTATAACGCAAGGTAGTTTGAAAACTACCAAGTCCAAATTAGTCATCCTCAACTGGTATCCGTTGTGCGAAATTACAGTTTGATAAGAGTTTTTCAATTGACACTGTGCAGCCTTCCACTCTACAGTTCTATTCACTAAAACCATAGGCATTTTTTTTATAGATCTTAATTTCAGGAGAGACAAACTTGCTTCCCAATGATAACCTGCGAACAGCCGAACGTCTGATCGGAGGTTAACCCAGTGAAAGCCTCAATAAAGAAGCTTTCGAAAGACCAAGAAGTTATTCCTTCTCCTGGAGCACTCTGGTTACACAAAAGATTTCATCTTGAAATCATTAATTCAAATTAACTCATACGTGGCGGCTAATGTTCATTCAAATTTAAATCATACTGGGCATATTTCAGTGCCCTCCACCCATTTTGCGGTGCCTTCATTTTCAGTGTACGATTCCATCCCAGGGCGGATCTAGGGGAGGGGTACAGCGGGTGTGAACTTACTCCCCCACCCCACCCCCGAGATGACCTGCGGCTTTCTGGTACAACTAGTATTCTTCAAATTAAAAAAGAAAGAACTATGTGGTATATTGGAGTTGAATATGGTGCACCTCAGACCTAAGAAAAATCCTGGATCGGCCCCTGCTTCCTTTTATAAACAATCCACGGATTCTGCAATTAAACATTGATTTAATAACTAATAAATAGATAAATAAATTAATTAATTAATAGATAGATAAATAAATAAATTGTTAAATAGTTTGTTTTGCTTATTTTCAGATATGACAGCTCGGAAAGACGACGTGACTCAGGAATCCGAGGATGTAGGTAAGCGAATTTACAACAAACTGTAAGGTCTGCTTTCGATTCACGGTGGATAAGAATGAAACAACATAATTCACCCTCATGCACATTTCACCTTCATACTAACCCAGTAAAATCCATTGTTCTTAATAACTTCAAAATACTTCAAAATGATCCCGAAACTGCTAGGATCTTTTCGCAACCACCACTGATTTCATTCAAACGCGACAAAAATGTAGGCAACTTTCCGGTCAGAAGCGTATTCAAAACAACCGAGCAACCTGGCACCTTTAAATGCCCGCGCTTGCGATGCAAAACTTGTCCTTTCATTCAAAACACTGAAAAAATATCGGGCCCTAAGCGATCTGTTAACATCACTGATCGTTTCACGTGTACTTCAGCAAATTCTATCTACTACATAACCTACACATTATGCAAAAAGTTATACATCGGCGAAACAGGAAGACGATTAGGTGACTGATTCCGAGAACATCTACGTGTTGTTGAGAAAGATGACAAAGGTCCATCCAAACCAGTCGTCCAGCATTTTAATCTCCCTAGCCATTCCAAACAACATATGTCGATCTCCGGCCTTTCCCTACATCACGGTGGCACGGAACTTCTCGGAAAATCTCGAGCAAAACTTTATCTTTCAAATAGGCACTTTAAATCCCCAAAGTATCAACGAGCGTTTTTCATTCAATTAATTTATTCCATGTTACCAACAGTAGCGTCTGTATATAAACCATACACAGCCCACAACTCCTCGATTCGCTCTTATGAAGTGCGAATGCTCGAAACGTCAGTTTTTTGAATATCTGTACGGTGGTCAATTTATATTATCAACTCCGTCGATAAACCAAATTTTCGTGTTTCACTCCCCCACCGACGCAGCGCCACAGTTTCTTTTACTCATTAGCTTGATGTTGGCGGACAACTAAACAATGAACTCAGAGCGCTATTGTCTCTTCTTTTACATACCGTAAATGATCTAATAAACGCCTACTCTCAAATAAACGCCCCACATCTAATAAACGCTCCCCCTGAGGAGTAAAGTTTATATTAGACGCTCTCCTCTAATAAACGTCCCTGGTCTAATAGACGCCCCCTGATCGCCTCAAAAACAAATCGCACAATTACTTAAGTTTCTTGCTTGCTTGGTTAGCAATACAATTGCATCTTGTGCAATCTCAAGTTTAAAGTACGTATATATTTTATCTTCTTTAAAATTTCTGTACTCAATATGTCAGCAACTTTCTTTCTGTTTGTCCTAACTCGGTAACAGCAACATCCGCAACGGCGAGACACACTTCACGTTTTCGTTTCCACAAACTTTGACAGTGAGTTGAAGTGAAATAAACGCCTCTCTCTAGCAAACGTCTTGTATCTATTTAACGCCCCCCTAGGATCCCTAAAATTAAATAGACGCTCCGGGCGTTTATTATATCATTACGGTCTGCGCTTATTTCGCAAGGAACATTTTATGACACGGTTTTTTATCTTGCTTTTTTAACATGGGCTATTTTAGATTCGTTTTGTTTGGACAAACGTTATACCATGGAAAGAATGATGAACTGTCAAATTACCTCTGCTCGAGCGAAATGATTGTGTTGTGAATGAACACATTCGTCTGTTAGTGAGACGGCGAGACACACTTCACGTTTTCGTTTCCACAAACTTTGACAGTGAGTTGAAGTGAAATAAACGCCTCTCTCTAGCAAACGTCTTGTATCTATTTAACGCCCCCCTAGGATCCCTAAAATTAAATAGACGCTCCGGGCGTTTATTATATCATTACGGTCTGCGCTTATTTCGCAAGGAACATTTTATGACACGGTTTTTTATCTTGCTTTTTTAACATGGGCTATTTTAGATTCGTTTTGTTTGGACAAACGTTATACCATGGAAAGAATGATGAACTGTCAAATTACCTCTGCTCGAGCGAAATGATTGTGTTGTGAATGAACACATCCGTCTGTTAGTGAGTGTTTTGCGTTCGAAAGATGTAGCAGTTGCAGAACTTACGAACTTTGTAGAAGAAAAGATGAAAGACTGCGCTGAAAACTTTTGAAGTTATTGCTTACCGCTGCAGCGCTTTCTCTGAAAATCTTTTGTCTAATAGGCGATATCCATTGACTTACTTGTAAAGAAAACATTTAGTTGCTCGCATCAGCGTAGGGGGGCACCATACTAATTTGTAGTTGGTGTATCGGGGATTCGAAGAGCTCCCGATCGCGCTCGTTTTCCTCTTCCTTGTTCAATGAAACGAAACGTATGCGTTTGATCGTATTCCTTAGCTGTGTTTTACGTATAAATCTTATGCATTTGATTTTTTTTCTTATAGCTGTACCACGTGTGTTGGCTTTCTTCCCTCTCAATGAAAATTACACAACCAACGATTACCGCAGACTGCCCCAGTACAAGGGAACTGCAGGCCTCGTGAGTCTTACAAGCGGACCCGGCAATACACCTTTTGGAGCTTATCAGTTTTATGGCAATAGCAGCAGTTTTATCGAATTTCCAAACAGCGGTGGTATCCTGGACACAAAGCACTCCATAACCATGGCGTGCTGGGTTCGACCAGGTGGAACGGACGGCCCGCTGTTCAATTACTTAAGGAGTGGCCCGTGGGGTGTCCACATGTGGATCGTGAATGGCAGGCTATTTTGTCGAATCACCGTACGCACGAGTCACGCATTTAGGAATGCTGTCTGGACAGATGATCCTCTTGAAGTAGGAAAGTGGGTCCACGTGGCTGCTACGTACAACCATCGCACTGGAATCAATGCCTTATATGTTGACGGAGTGTTGAAAAAGACTCGGGACATTAGCACTGGCTACAGCATCTCGACAAATGATCCATCGGTTAGAATGGGAGTCAAAGTCGGCGATGGCAGATACTTCAGGGGAGCTATTACTCAAATGGGTGTTTTTAATGTTGCGCTAACTGCAAAACAGATTATTACTGTTAGAAATAGAGGTATGAGGATTAAATAATTTTTAAAATTGGGTCGTGGTAGTTAAGCACTGCTAAATTGAAATGAAGCTAGTCTTGGTCCCTCGTGGATCTAAAAGTCGATTTTTCAGGGCGCCCTATCAAAGTGCAATCCAAAGATTAAGATAAAAAGAAAAACTCCGATTATCAGCTAAAGATAAGGATTTGATCAGATCCATCGAAACATCTACCGTCAAATTATGCGTCACTTGCCTCTTGGTTCAATTGGGTGCTTGTACCAACGCTGAAGACTCGTCACTTGAAATTGTAAAGAAGAGCTTATTGGAATCTTGTGTGAACAAAGTAACAAAATCGCCATTATCGCGATCATCGTTATCATAATCAACATCATCATTATCATCATCATAGTCATTAATTTTTGTATTATTATTTTTTGCTTCAATCGACACAGCTTTAAATGTGAATCCATGTGACAGTAGTCCTTGTAACAATGGAGGCAACTGTACAAATCTTGGAGACAATCTCTACCAATGCGAATGCCCGAAAGGCGTCACTGGAAAAACATGCGCAAAAGGTAGGACCTTTATAAAATAGCACAGAAGTAACCTGACCAGGTTCTCGGATCTCTCCCTCTTTCACACCCCTCCCCCGATCTTTCATAAATTAACCAGCTCCCAGTGCAATTGATAGTTTAGTTGTTGAGAGCGTCCCATTGGTATTCGCAAGGAGACACGTTCTAAATCTAATTAAATCTCACACATTCACTTTCTATCATTTTATTTTGTTGACTTATTTTGTTAATCTTAATCTGTTGGTCTGTCTGTTTACAGATATCAATGAGTGTGCGCATGGCAAAGGTGGCTGTCAAGACCTCTGTGTAAACACTAATGGAAGTTTCTACTGCGCATGTTCAGATCCTGAGTTAAGTCTCGCTCCAGACAAGCGCCACTGCATCGGTATGTTCAGCCTTTTAACTCAAGCCTCGCTTTTTTTTTTTAAATAATATACGCTTTAAACATTATTCTCAAAACAAGAATGACAGAAGAGATAACCATTTCTTGAAAATATCATGCTTAACTAAATTGTCTATCATAAATTATTGATTAAACTATTTGATTAAAAAATTAAACTCTAGAATATGTCTCCTTAAAAGAGCAAAGGTTTATTTAACCTTTGCTTGCAGGAAAATGTTATATAATGCCCTCATCAAGCCAATACTAGAGTATTGTTGTACGGTCTGGGGTAACTGTACCGTTGGTAATCTCCAAAGAGTTTTACGACTACAGAAACGATGTGCTAGGCTAATTTTAGATGCTGATACTCACGAAAACTCAGTCAAGCTTTTTAACAAATTAGATTGGCTGCCTATAGACGATATTATACGTATTAGGAAGCTTTATATGCTTCATAAAATAAATCAAGGACATTGCCCGGCTTATTTTAATAAATATATTGAACATATAAGTAACACCCATAATTATAACACGAGATCCGCTTCCAATAACAATATTACAACACCAGCTTGTAAAAGGAACTCTGGCCTTAGAACGTTTCACTCAAGCGCTTGCCGTTTGTGGAACGCTCTAGATCCCGAACTTAAGACTCTCCCGAACTTAACACTCTCCCATGCTAGTTTTAACAACTACTTATTTAAACTTTACCGTAGTATGAATTCCTTTCTTGATCATTTTAAAGTTTGTAAAACCTTTTAGTTTCATTAGTAGTCAATTAATCAATATTGTATTAATAGTAGTTCATTATGTAAATTTAGTTGGTAGATTATATAGGTAGTTAATTAATTAATCGATTCGTTTTATTACTTTAATTGTAGGAGGGCCATTATGAAAACTACTGGGTGACCAGTAATTAATGTCTTTACCCTCATTAAATAAAGTTATATCATTATCATCATTATCAAATAAAGTGAAGTGAAAGTGAAGTGAATTACTACGCTAGCTTCAGAAACCTTCGAGTTTCTCGATGTTTTGTTGTTGTTATTAATTAAACGAGACTACTTAAAAGTTTGGCAAGGAACGGCTAAGGGAAAAGAGAATTGGAAAGCCAGTGATATCTGTCTCGTACAATACCAACGTTAGATCATCTTCGACAGACCTTCGACATGGATTTAAAAGCCGTTTCACGGTTCATTTAAATCTTCTGTGTTGTTGTCACGCACTGGGTGGGCCAGATTCATCTCCGATCCGGAAACATTTCCTCTGTTGCATGGTAATTATAATGCAACAACGGTTCTCTGCCTATTCCATTACACTAACACAATTTTGTGGTGAAGAGCCATGAACTAGAATACACACACTCCATTTAAAAATGCCTCATACAGCACTATACCCGCACCCAAACACAGGCTTGGATCTTCAACTCTAACAATCCGGTGTGAACCCAGTGCCAGTGGAGTAACTATAGCTGTGCAGGATGGAATCGACTTAGCTCTTTTAGCCCTGCAAGCCTATTAGATCGCCAAACAAAAAGAATAAGTTGAACAAGGTAGTCACACAAGGCAGCGAATGCCTTCCTCACGTGATAGTACCTCTAAGCAGAACACTGGCAATCACTAACGAACCAGGGATATGTACTCAACGGTTAAATAAAATAGCGGGGATTTCTTTGAAGGCTACTGAATCTCGACTTCAGTAATTCTAGTTTTATTTTATTTTATTTTTTCTTTTCAAAAAAGCCGAGGGCGTAGAACTAGATTGTGGACAGAATGACATGACCATCACTCTACCAAAGTCCCTCCTCGTGGGCCTTGACGATGAGCACCTGAGGCTGAATGATGTAAACTGTACGGCAACTGATAATGCCACCCACTTCTTCCTCACAACCCCGCTCACTGGCTGCAAAACAATACTCCGACACAAAGGAGATTACGCTATATACGGCAACATGGTGTCTGAAATTCCACTCAAACCAAACCAAATCATAACACGTGTTCGTGAGGCTATGATCCCGTTCTACTGCTTTTACTCCAAATGGGGCGTGGTCTCATCGATTGGAATTAAACCAGTCAGCAAGAAAGTTATTCTGTCCTCCAAGGGATATGGAAAGTTCACTCTTAATTTGGACTTGTTCAGGACACACGAGTGAGTAAACAACGTATTTAAAATGTCTTCATATGATGTGGGTTTGTTACTCTTGCAAATGAGTTCTTCATTTTCTTTGTTGATGCGCTGAATAACCACTGGTAATGGTAAATCTTTATTTAAACACGGTAAAATTCATTCAGGTACAGAAAGTTGAAAAACATAT